>APFE030718988.1:0-26789 GCA_000404065.3 Pinus taeda | reverse complement strand
GGATGCGACGACAGCCCCCCTCTTGCCACCCTGGCGTTTGCTTGCCATTGCAGCGAGGTAACCACCCCCCCAAGTGGCCCGACAACCTGTGGGGTGGCCGGCGACAGTTCGAGAATTGCCCTGCAACTCTGCGGGTGGGTGGGCTGGCTGGGTGAAGCCCCCCCATGCCAACTCGGCGGTCTGCCACCCCGCGGGTTAGCGGGCTACCGGGGTGGAACTGGGGGAGGTTGCGGCAGCCCCCCATGCTCCACCTCGGTGTCTCGCCCGCTAACACAGCCTCCCCTTGTGCCACCTCGATGGCCCAGCCGCTGCCACAGCCTCCCCCCACGCCATCCAGGCAGCTCGCCCTCCAACTGTCGCCCCACCACCCTGCGGGCGGGCAAGTTGGTGGGGTGGCACAGGGGGGAGGCTGCGGTAGCATCCCCCATGTTCCACCCAGTGGCTTGACCACCTACGGGTCTTGGAGTTGCGCATGGGGAGGGTGACGCAACCCACCCCCCCGTGCAATAACAACCTTCCCCCCTGTGCCACCCCAACAGCCTGCCTGCCTACGGGGTGGTAGGTCTTGGAGTGGCGAATGGGGAGAGTGACACAGCCCCCCCATGCCAGCTCGGCAGCCCGCCCACCCATGGGTTGGTGGGGCAATTCCGAGAATCGCCCCGCCACCATGTGGTTCGCTGGGCTACCGGGGTGGCACAGGCCAAAGATGGGCAGAGGGAAGTTGCTGGGCCGCTATGGTGGGCTAGGGGGTCGGATCCAATGGCTGGCTCAGTTGGCTAGCCGATTTTCATGGGGCAGTGAGAGCGCGATGTATTTTTTAATTTTTTTTTGAAATTGTTATGATTTATAAAATTAAATATCGTTTATCATTTTTGTTGTTAATTTAAGTTAATATTTTTTCATCATTTACTGATTGATGTGTTTCTTTTTTTTCAAGAAAATGGCATCAAAGAAGATTTCTGTGAATCTTTCTAGACCAAAGACTCTTAAAGGTGGATCTTAAAAAAACATTGGTGAACAAACTCCACCTGAGCTGATGGCTACAAATCTTTCAAGTGCCTCAAATCATAAGAAAATGATTTCATACTAGAAGAAATCAAAAGAAGTGAAGCTTCCATCAAAAATATGATATGTGAAAGAAAGAGAAAGCCAAAATGTGCAGATATATCTGTATATTGATATACCTAATGATAATGGAATTTATGACGTGATGGGAAGAGTCATAGACATGTGTTCAGTACTGGACAATGAAGTTGTTTACATACTTACAAAACCGCCCAAGTCATATGAAAGGATTAAATACCGATTATCATATTCATTGTATGACACGAGAGAGGTATCTACAAAGTTTTGTAAACAAATCGTAAATAAGATGAAACAAAATATCGTAAGTATTGTTATTTATATTTGTGTTTTGTGTTCTTGTAACTGTCTTGCTATTTTTTTTTAACTTTGTTTTTATTGACATATGATATTTTGTTTGGAAGAATTTTGTTGAAAGTTGTTCAATTAGGTCGGGAGGCATTCATTTCATAGAGCATGATATTATGAAAGCTGTCATTAGTTTCTACTCAGTGTTAGAAGAAGATATCGTAAACAAGCAAAATATAGTAATTGATGATGCTACAAAACTACATCCAAGGGATCAGAAAAAAAGGCGTCTAGTGGATAAATTTAGCAAGGGTAGACAAATTAGTTTTGAAGACGAGGAAGTTGAAACTGGAAGTGAAGAATATGTTGTCATTACTGAAGATGACATTGGAACTGAGAAGAGTCATAAAAGACCAAAAGTAACAATGCCCAAGAATAAATCTGTTACAGATAATGATGAGAATGCTATGAAGAAGAAAATTAAATTTGAAGATTTTGAAGTAGTCATTACCAACAGTCAAGAACCTAGTGGAACTTCAAAAGAAAGCAAAGAAATCATTACACCAGGGGCTGATTTAGAGGATGACATTATCAAAACAAAACAAAATTCCATTCGATAGAATTTGACAAAGAGAAACTTAATTGACGGTGGTCGTACATTTCAGCTTAATGTTAGACAAATCTATAAGGCAAGTGAAGGATAATTTCAATATCAAATCAGAAAGCCACATCATTTGCATGTTCACAATTTGAAGACATTGATGAGGTACAATCCATATGCTCATGTGGTTAGTTATGTGCTTCTTGTTGATCCAGTTCAAGTTCCCAACAAAGAAGCATTTGATAAGTCAAAATGTTTTGAATACAATTATTTGTGCTTGGGGGGAACCATTCTATAGAAGCTCAAAGACAATTGAGGAAGGAATATCCCACTAACCCATGTTTTGAAACAATGAAATGTATCATTTATGCTAGTTTATCAAATACAGAAGTAAAGTTAGTGGCACGGGATCATAATTTAGATAATGAATATAGGATGTCCATGAATTTCATCCAAAGGGTTAGATTTATTCATAGTGAATTTGAAAAAAAATGTGGTGGGGATAAGATAAATGTTATTGTAAATTTCCGAAAGGAATGTTGTATGGAAATAGGTTATCCAATAGAAGAGAAAATAAATTCAAAAGTTGGAAAAGACGGAAAATTTAGTGATTTATTGAGAGGTGTTGATAACATTTTTCAGTTGACATTTAGAACTGGAGAGATATGGGAGTTGATTGATGAGATTTTTAGAATGTGGGAAAACATTGGCATTAAAAACGAGCTGGTGAAAAAGTCTAAACCATTGATATGTAGCAACTGTAAATCGGGTCCTAAAATGAAGTAGCTTCCAGAAGATATGACTATCACACCTTGGAGAGCATTGCAAGGAGGGAAGGATGAAAAAATTGTCAAAGAAATATTATCTCTTATGAAGTGAGGGGAATTATAATTGGAGGAAATGTCTGAGAAATTTCAAAAGTAAGTTTGTTGAATTATTTTTATTTATTTCTAGATTATAATTTTCTTTTAAATATAACATATCGTTCTTGGTAGTATTTGCTATACATTTCATTATATTAACTTTTTTTACTTTATCTATGCAGTCACAAATTTTACATGAAAATTCAAGAACAAATGGTTAAATTGTTGAATGAAGATAGTTGGGATGATGTTGTAACCAACTATCCAGATTCAAATTCTACATCAACATTAAATTTTTTTATCTTGCATTTAAAAACGTATGTTGATTTATACATTCATTTTCATTCATCTGTGTACTATTTTTAATTTATAACTTACACATATATTTGTTTATTTTATAAAAGATGAAGAATGATGATAATGAAGCACCAGATAGTTTTAGAACCTTTATTGAAAAAATAAAGATCGAAAGACTAAAGAAGCAATGTATTAAGAATGTTGAACTTGATCCAACTCTTACTCATTTCATTTGGAATGGGCTAGACACTATTCAATATCAAGTAATACAAAGCGACTGTGAAGACATTCCTAAACTCATACCTGAAAGGGATTATGCTGTAGTTATTGCAGATATTCCCCATTGTTTCAATATTCCAAACATTGACTATGACAGTGACCCTTATACTTATCAAGCTCTTACTAAAGTGGTTGCGAGATTTCTAGAAGTCACATCATCACCATTATGGAGATTTATGACATTTCATTTAGACACACAATTGGCAATGTTATTGTCAAGCTTCAAGGGGAAAACAAATTCAAGGATGCAACTTACATGGTAAGACGTTTAAAATGTATATTTGATTAATGTTGAAAAATTCACTTATGTACAAGTTAATTGAACTTTTAGTATTTCATGTTACAGGCAAAAGTCAAAAATTCTTAACCGTGAAGATCAATTATTTATAAATGATTGTGAGTTCATCCATATTGATAGTTGGGCAAAAGATGATAGCTATATGTCCATGATTTTTAATCGAGTAGATGGAAAGAGTCATAGCCAAATACTGACTTATGATGCTATTGTGAGAAAACTAACATATGAAGAAAAAGAAGCAAAATGAGAGATAGTTAACATTTATTAAAAACCACAGTTGTTGATTAACTATCTTATAGACATACGTTCAAATGAATGAGATTGGGTTCTGGATTTATTTTCTTGCTTAGGTAAGTTTTATTGTATGGAAGTGAATTTCAATATGTTATTTATTAATTAATAAGTCATTGTACTAATTTACTTCATTATCTTTTTTATGCTTGATTATTAATTAGGAACAACACTAGCATGCTGTCTTCAAAAAGGAAGAAATTGCATTGAAATTGGAAAAGATCCAATACAATGCAATTTCATTAAGCAAATGTCTAATGCTCTTCAATTTCTTCTAGATGCAATGCAAGAAATTGGGTTGAAGAAAGGGAGCTTTAGTGAATCATGTGTGGAAAAAAAGACAAACGAACCTTAACCACCATTACATGAAATGATTGGAAAGGCATACATTAGGAGATTCACAGACATTAGAGATCCATTAGAAGAGGAAACTAAGCAAAATGAAGTAGAAAATATTGTGGAAGAAGACAATGATGAAACTCTAGAGGGTTAAGGGTTTGGATTACATAATATTGTTGATTAAATTTAAGTTATGCTCGGAAATCAAGCTCATTTTTTGTAACTATTAATTAGTTATACTTGTAATGTTTTGAATTTGACATTTTATGAGAAGAATAAACATTCAATTAATGTTGTTATGTGTTCAATATTGGTATTATGTGATTTTCGCATTATTATTTATGTTAATCGTTATCTTTTGAAAAAAACAATGATTATTATTATTATTATTATTATTAAATGAAGTTCATTAAAAAAAACTATTAATTTAACCATTTCAGTTAAAATCTGACTATTAAAATTGTGATTTTGACATGTCATTTCTAGCAAAAAATTATCAAAATGTGTAATTTTTTAGTTATATTTATATTGAAAATAGTTATTTTTATGCCAATTTTTGAAAAATATTGTCTTTTAGAGACAATTATTTCACATGCATTGAAAAATTAATTAACGATGTATAAATATGTAGAATATCGAAACTTCAAAATTTCAACCTTCTTCTTTAAATATGCAAAACAATAAAAACCTCACTACAAAAGAAAAATTAAAATAAAAACAAGAAAATATGAAGAAGAATACCACTTCAAAACTTGTTAAATTTAGAAAATAATTATTTACATTTCATACATTAGAAAATTTAAGGTCAAAAAATATGTCTTTTAAAAAAAGGGCCTGATGCAGGATCACCACTTTTTTAAATCAGCTTGCAAATCGCTAACATTCTAAAATGTAATGTACATAAAAAAAAAAAGTGCCAAAAAATATGTTCTAAAAAAAATATGTGTTCTGCATTGCCCCTTTTCAAAATTGGGTCACCTTTTTTCTGTCTCTATGAAACGATTAACAATATCAGTTCTCCTTTCAAAGTTTACATTGTTAAAATCAAAGGTTTTAAGAATACACTTTTTTTACTTACAATACTTCTTCTTTCACATAATAACTCAATGTTTGTTGATGATGACCTTAGCTAGATCATTCATACTTGACTCTTTCGAATGATGATAATTATTCAAAGATAAATTGATGGAATGTAGACAATTTTATCTTCTTTTGTAATCCTTTGGATGTTGTTTCATGCTTTTGCATTTGATATTGATTCAGGTCCCTTCTAATGAGTTTTCATGTTGTTCAGCTCCCTTCTGCAATGATCTTTTGAATAATGTTTCAGGTCCCTTGAGCAATGTTGTTTCAGGTCCCTTTGACATTAATTTGATTCAGGTCCCTTCCATATATATTAATGATGACAGGCCCTTTGTAATGCTTTTTGATGATGTTTTATTTTAGGTCCCTTCTAATTCTTTTTGATAATAATGTTTCAGATCCATTCTGATAAACATTTGCTTGATATCAAACCATTGCATGGTTTGTTGATTTATTGTGAATATTCCCCACTTCTTTATCTTCATGCTTGTCCTCAAGTATTTTAAGTTTTGGAGAATGATCCTATAAAAACAAAATGAAAATAAGAACATGAAAAGGAATTCATATTGGCCAAACATGTTGGTTTTCTAATACGAATTTGAGTTTGTGTTGTGCCAGTATCCTGGGATTTCACAACCAAACTCTTATTTATTTATTTATTTTATTTTATTTTTGAGGTAGGGAAGGCATATTGTTATGTTTTTCCAATACTTCCATATCATTGACTTCTAAAACTATTTTAAAAAATTCTTCTCTGTTTATAGGCTTATGATAAACTTTTAGTTTATGACCATTAACCATAAAATAATTTGTTGCTTCATCTATTGTCTTTATCCTTACTGCTCTATTGTTGATGATTTCTTCTATTTCATATGGCCCAAGCTAATGAGTATTAAATTTTTCTTTGAAATATTTGAATTTCCCAGTCTTCTTTATGAAAGATTTTGTTTTTAATGAATTTGTCATGCCATTTTTCCTTTGTTGTTGAACTAGAGATGTATGTTCCATAACTTGCTTTCTGATTTCATCTAGTTCATTGAGTTGCATGATCCTCTGTTATTGTGCTTCTTTCAGGTCTAGTCCCAATTCTACTACAATTTTATATGTAGGAATATCAAATTCAATTGGAAACCAGACTTCTTTTCCATAAACAAGATGATAAGGGATAAATCCAATAGTGTTTTTCCATCAAGATTGGGTGAATAAGTGTAACTGATGTAAATAAATAATCGAAAATATGAAGAGTCACCGGGAGATGAAATGAACAGTCTCTCCCTCATGTATATAATAAAGACCAACCTGAATGAATATAATGAATTGATTTTGAGGAGTTACTACCTGGTCTGACATGCTATGAGAGCTAGCTCCCAAAATTAGCTTTTGTGTAACTCCTGGTGTGAGTTTCCTGCCTATTTTGCAGAACTCACACCTCTGCCATGCTCCTGAGGCTTGAACGCACTGTCATATGCATCTGATATTCCCTCTGAATAGTCAACCTGCTTAGTGGTATCACTGGAATCACAGTGGAATTGATGGAATTGCAGTGACAACTGGAATCGCGGTGATAATTGTGGGATATGACACTTTTCACCCTATGCAGCTTTGTCACTTCCAGTTTCTACATCCTCTTCAATACCGGTTGTGTGTTTTGAGTCAGTTCAACAGGAGCCCTAGCTTCTGCATTGTACTTGATTTGCTTGTGCTTTCTTGTTTCCATGACCATTGTGATTATTGTTATTCTAACTTTGAATAGACACACGCATGAAATTCTACGTGGTTGGTTTGCTTTTAGTGGCTCAATGCTTTTGTGACAGCAATACTCCGTAGAATATAAATAATCATGATGTTGTTCTTGTCTAGATGGATCTTCAAGGATAGTTTCCTGTGAGCTTTTCCAATCTCTTGCCATTCTCTTCAACCATGCCATATGTTGTTCATTTTAGTACCGCACTGCCTATGTTGTTCTATCTATAGTGGTAATAGATGTGCTCCCTATTCTTCGACTGGAGAATCCTTCTCAATTCCCAGTATGGTGAAATAATATGCACCATACCTCCATGCCATATGATGACATACACTCCATACATTCCATACGCTCGGTTCATACGCTCTCCCCCATCCACACAGTGCAATTTTTTGCCACTATCTATGCATGGTTGAATACATGGTGGTGTTATCTAGGTCTGAATTGGGGACCTTCAGTGTGTAAGACTCTATAAGTTTTGACTGTGTAATTTTCAGTTCATTATCTGTGGAATGTAAGATGGTTTCTTTGGAAAGTTAATATAGAGGCAGCAGCCAGGTAAATTTCTGAAGCAGTGAGAAAACGTATATGGAAGTGGTCTGAGCAAAAGTGGTTTGCAGTGGCAGCGGTGGGAGCGCTAATGGTGGTTGGATGTTTCCTGTGCATTAAACATTTTTTGAGACTACATTAAACATTTTTTTTTTGAATATTGTGTATGCATGCTCTGAATGTTTTTTATTTTGTGCATTGGATTTTTAAATATGAATGCATTGGCTCAGAAATATGTATGGTATCCATGGTGCATGTGTTGGGAAATAGCGTCATTAAAAATCGGTTGAAATATTTTATATGTTGAGAAATATGTGATTGATATATAATGGGCATATAATATATGAAGTGCATGTCAACTTAAAAAAAATAAAAAATCTATCAGCAGAAGTATTTTTTTGAGCAACATAAGTTTTTTTTTGGTAGCAAAAGTATTATTTTATAGCACACAAATTTTACAATGAATTCAATCATATCTGTTGTGGGAATAGTTCTCACTCGCAAGGAGAACTATCCTGAGTGGTCCTAGATGATAAAATAGACCCTCATTTTCAGTGAGTTGTGGAAAGGCGTGTGTGTTGGAGACAGATACAAAGAGCTAGAACAACCTACCTCAGACAAAAAGTTTGCAATTTAGGAAAATAAGAACAACAAACCCTATGCATTAATTGCAACATCTGTAAGTAAAGAGGTGAGTTTCCATATTTCGCCATTTTCAACTGCTTTAGAAGACGTACAAAAGTTGAAAGAACTCTATGACTCACACTCTGCACTTGAAGTTGTTCAACTCATGATTAAACTCTTCACTCTTGAATTACAAAATAATGGTCCTCTTGCTCTTGCATTCGAAGTAAAATATATAATGCATGATATCAAAGCCACTAAGGTTGAATTGGATATTCCTATTATAGATTTTCTCAAGGAACTTTATCCTAATTACTCCAATTATCTTGAGTCATTGCAAGCAAATGGAAATCTCAAAGATATTACCTTTGACTTTCTCCTGTAAAAAATTTTTGAAAGAGAGAAGCTTTTAGAAAGAAGACAACCCCTGAATCCTCTCAAGAGGCTATGTACCTTTCTCATAAAGAAAATAATCTTGCCCAAGATTCTTCCAAAGGAAGAGGTGGTTGAAGAGGAAGAGGAAGATATTTCAGAAGCAGGGGGGGTAGACACTCTCAAGGAGAAAAGTCAGATTTGCACTGCATACGCTGCAAATAGAATGGATCACATGATGCCTTTACATGCAGGTTACCTTGGGACAAAATTGAGTAGCAAAGGAACCAACAGAAAGGTAAAACTAATGACACAGACAATGATAAATCACCTAAATCCACTCATTATGTTGTGGCGCAATGTAATATAGAAGTAAATGAAGATTTATTTAATGCTTCACTTGCTTCTTGGAAAAATGATTGGTTGCTTGATTCATGAGCAACTTGCCACATGACTCATAGAAAATATTTTTTTGGAGAATTTACTAACAATGTTGATGGAGCAGTATACTTTGCAGACCAATAAAAAATCAAGCCATCAAGGCTTGGGACAATCAGGCTTAAATTACCCGGTCTTCCATACTTCCTTCTACATCATGTTCTATATCTCCCACAGCTAAAGAGAAACTTGTTGTCCTTGGTCCACATCCGCCAGCATGGTCACTCCATTCATATGTTTGATGGCAAGCTTGAGGTGAGAAAAGCATCTGACCACTCACCTGTCATGAAGGGGATAGAATAAGAAAGGCTTCTCAAGCTGTAGGGTACCTCTACTCATATGCAAAACTTCTCATACAACTCTCATTATGAAGAAGGTATGCTTCCATCAAGTTTATTATGGCATGCTAGATTTGGACATTTGAACTATGAAAACCTTTGCTTGTTGAAGAAAAATGGTGTTTCTAGTTTGCCTATAATTTGTTTTCCTATAATTCCTAGGAAACTTAAGCAATGCGATGTTTGTATTCTAGGAAAGCATAACAAACAATCTTTTCATGATTCACATCCAAGAGCACATAGAAATATTGAACTCATTCATTCAAATTTATGTGGTCCAATGCCTATTCCTTATGAAAATGGAAATAAATATATGATGAAATTTGTTGATGACTACACCAGAATGTGTTGGGTTTATTTATTGAGGAACAAATCTAACGCTTTTCAAAAATTCAAGAACTTTCATACATGGATTTTAAATGATGCACAATCTCATATTGGCTCTATTCACATTGATAATGGAAAAGAATACAATTCAAATGAATTTGAAAACCATCTTCGCAACCATGGGATCAAACATCAAACAACTATGCCTTATAATCCCCAACAAAATGGTGTAGCTAAAAGAATGAATAGGACAATCTTAAATATGGTGCGCTCCATGATATTTTTCAAAAATGTAAAATTGATGTTTTGGGCTGATGCAGTTCTATGTGATGTATATATAAAGAATAGATGTCCATCTAATGCTATCAGAAACAAGACTCCCTATGAAATGTGGTATGGGAACATTCCTTCGGTAAAGCATCTCAGGGTCTTTGGTTCCACTTGTTATGCCTTGATACCAAAGGTACATAGAAACAAACTTGGTGCAAGAAGTCGCAAGTGTATCTTCCTGGGATATTCAAACACTTCCAAAGCATACTGTCTCTATGATGATGTCAATAAAAAGTTTGTTGTATCTAGAGATGTAATCTTTCTTGAAACATCCAAAACTTGCAATGTTGTTGAGCGGCAACTTGATCGCTTGGGTATATTCGCAAATGCAAAATCATTTCAAGAATTTGATAAATCAGATTTCACACCTTGAAGGGGGGATTCCTATACTAGATCAACATGTGGAATCTTCTTATGAAGCACTCTATCCTCCACATGTAACTCCAAAAATGGATGATACTTTAAGATGTGATTGATAGAATTGGGAGACTCAACCATGATTTAGTCCCAACTCAATCAACAGAGCAACTTGGACCATCCAAGAAAGGTCCCCCAAAGTGGCTAACAAAGACACTTGAAAGTGTTCATCCTGATGAGGTTGGAAATACAAGAACTAGAAATTCAAACCAGCAAAATGGAGGTGATGTAGATGACTCTGATTCACCTATTGATATGGATGCTTCTTATGATTGTGAATTGAATTTGTCTACAAATTTAGAACCAACTTCCTTCAAATAAGCTTCTTATCATGATGAATTGAAAGAAGCGATGTAAAAGGAGTATGATGCCCTGATAAAGAATGGCACTTGGAAGCTGGTTGGTCCTCCATTAGGATCCAAACCAATTGGTTGCAAGTGGGTCTACAAGAACAAGTATAAAGTAGATGGCTCACTTCACAACCACAAAGATAGGCTTGTGGCAAAAGGTTTTGCATAGAAGGAAGGGGTTGATTATGAGGAGTCTTTTTCCCCCATAGCAAAAACGGCTACCATCCAGACACTATTTTCCCTAGCAGCTCAGAACAGTTGGAAAGTCCATCAAATGGATGTAAAAACTGCTTTATTGAATGGAGATATAAAAGAGAATGTTTTTATGTCCCAACCTGAAGGATTTTCTGTGAAGGACATGAACATAAAGTATGCAAACTTGTTAAATCCTTGTATGGACTCAAACAAGCACCGCAAGCCTGGTATGAAAAACTAATTGAGCATCTTCTGAAACTCAATTTCAAACATTATGATCTTGATGCTGCAACTTTATTTGTCAAGAAAGTTGGCAAAACAATTTTATGTCTTGTGGTGTATGTAAATGATCTTTTGATGACAGGGAATAGTGAAAGCTACATTGCATCCATAAAGAAGGAATTGAGGAAAGGTTTTGAAATGACTGATTTGGTCTCTGTTCATTACTATCTTGGTATTGAAGTAACTCAACATCTGAAGTCCATATTCCTTTCTCAAAAGAAGTACATTGGAGATCTATTGAACAGGTTTGGAATGACAGAATTCAATCCTCTTACTACTCTAATGGAACAAAACTTAAAGCTCACATCCATTGAAGGAAAAGAATTTGAGGATGCAACAAACTAGAGACAACTTGTAGGAAGTATCAACTACCTAACTACTACTAGACCAGACATTTCATTTGTTGTTGGAATCCTCTCCAGGTTTATGCAAAAGCCTTGTGAGGGACATTGGTCTACTACAAAAAGAGTTCTAAGGTACTTGAAGGGAACTGAAGACTTTGGAATCAAGTATACATAGATGGACGACTTCAGCTTGATTCAATATTCTGATTCAGACTTCGATGGAGACAAAGAAACTAGAGTATCTTCTTCAGGTTATTCTATGAGTCTTGGATCAGAAATTGTCTTGTGGAGATCACGTAAACAATCAGCTCCAGTAGATTCCACAACAGAAGCAGAATATGTGGCAGTAGCTAAGGCAACAAAGAAATTGTGTGGCTCAGGAAAATTCTTGAAGATTTGCAGATAAAAGAAGTACAATCAACTCCATTCATGATTGACAATACCTCGGCAATGAAGTTGGCCAAGAACCCAAAGTTCCATGATCGAATGAAGCACATCAATTCTAAATATCATCTAATTCAAAATTATGTTGAGGCTAAAACAATCCATCTCTACCATTGTTCCAATAATGAGCAAATTGAAGACATCTTCACCAAAGCGATTGGAAGAGAAAATCTTGAACGATTCAAAATGGTGCTTGGACTTACCAACATCCATTTAGATTAAGGGGGTTAATGTTGACACCTAATCATCAAGATTGGGTGAATAAGTGTAACTGATGTAAATAAATAATGGAAAATATAAAGAGTCACCAAGAGACGAAATGAACAGTCTCTTCCTCATGTATATAATAAAGACCAACCTGAATGAATATAACGAATTTATTTTGAGGAGTTACTTCCTAGTCTGACACATGTTATCCTATAAGCCCATAGTGTTTCATTCATATTCTATGATGAATATTTTCTATGGATGTTCATTGTTTTTATGATAATATTCTCAAGCACTTTGTTTGTTGATTCAGCTTGTCCATTTTCCTGGTGGTGGTATGGAGTTGATTTTCTATGCTTTATATTGTATTTCTCTGTGAGGTCTTGAACAAGCTTGGAAGTGAATTGTGTACCTTGATCTGTGACAATCTACCTTGTAACCCTATATCTCACAATTATTTCTTGATAATTAAAAGTAACTACCGCACTTTCTATTTCTTGTATCAATGCTTTAGCCTCTACCCATTTTGTTACATAATCAATACATACTAAGATGTACCTCTTACCATTTGATGGTGAGCTAATAGGAACCACAAAATCAACAACTCATTATTCAAATGGCTTTATCTATACTTGTGGATTCAATGGCATTTCATCTGAAACTCCAAGTATACCTATTCCTTGGCAGCTATCACATCTTTTAGCATAAGTCTTTGAATCCTTGAATAGTGATGCCCAATAGTAGCCTCCATTTATGACCTCGTATGTTGTCCTCTTCCTTGCAAAATGACCACCACATGGTTCGTCATGACATGCTTTTAAGATACCAATGATTTCATATTCTCTTATACATTTCCTAATTATAAGATCAAGTCTTGTATAGAAAATATATCCATTAATTCAAGTATATCTTGCACTGACTCTAAATATTTTCTTTTTCTGCTTACTTGTGAAATATGATGGTAATATTCCAGACAAAATATAATTTTCTATATCTACGAACCATGGGGTTTTACCTGTTATAGAAAATAAATGCTCATCAGGGAACTTATCTAACACAGGTATAATATCATCATTAGAATTAAGTCTTGATAGAAAGTCTCCTACTTGGTTTTCTCTCCCTGGTCGATCTAAAACAATGATATTGAATTCTTGCATTAATAACAGTCATCTAGTAATTCTACCATTAGTAATTATTTTGTTCATTAGATATTTAATGGTTGAATGATATATATGGACAAATACTTGATAACCTGCTCTATAATGCCTAAATTTATTAACTACATGGACAATAGCTAGCATTTCTTTTTTGTTATTTTATAGTTTAATTATGTCGGAATTAATTTTTTGCTGATGAAATAGATGACATAGTTAAACTGATTTTGTTTTTTTCCTGGATATGCTCTTGTTGTTGTGTTTGATGCATTAGTGGATATATGGAATGGTAATGACCAATTTGGTACTCTGAGAATGGGTGTTATAAACAATTTCTCTTTCAATTTTTCAAATGCATTTTGACAATTTGTAGTCCATTGAAACTCAGTGTCTTTTGCAATTAGTTTAAACAAGTGTAAATCTGTCTTACTAAAGTTTTCAATGAATCCTATGTGGTAGCCTACATATCCCAAGAAACATCTTACTTCTTTCTATGTTTTTGGTGGAATTAATTTTAAAATAATTTGTATTTTTGTTGGGTCTACCTTAATTCTAGAAGGAGAAATGTGGTGTCCCAACACAATCCCTTCAGTTAACATCATAAAACATTTCTCATTGTTGAGGGATTGGTTTGTCTTTATGCATCTCTTTAAAAAAAATTCAAGATTATTCAAACAATGTAAACCTCTACACATTCATGGATTAGATCAACAAAGATTGCAAGAACTGCTCTTTGAAAAGTAGTAGGTGTACTACATAAACCAAAGGAAAAAACATTGTATGCATATGTTCCCAATGGAAAAGTAAATGTGGTTTTATCCTGGTCTTCTAATGTTATCTTAATCTGGCTATATTCAATAAATCCATGAAGTAAAGAAACAAATTTCTTTCCAGTTATTTGAATCGAGTACTTGGTCAATGAATGGTAATGAGAAGTGATGTTTTAATGTTGCTTTGTTCAGTTCCCTATAGTCTACACATATTCTCCATTTGCCATTTTTCTTTGGTACCACAACTAAGGGTGAAACCCATTGACTATCTGAAATAGGATAGACGAATCCCACTTGTAATAGTTCTTGCAGTTCCTCCTTCACTATTTCTTTCATCATTAGATTCATTCTTCTTTGTGGTTATATCACTGGTTTGATATGATCATCAATATAGATATGGTGAATACATGTCTTTGGATGAATTCTGTGCATGTCTATATAGTCCTAGGAAAAATATTTTGAATATTTTTGTAATAATGCAATTACTTGTTGTTCTTGTGATGATTTTATATTATTACCAATATTTAAATTCTTTCTCTGATTGATTTCAACAATTTTTTTTGGAATTCATAACTGGGTTGATAGGAAAAATTCTTTCAAATGAATTTTGTAATGATTGAATAGTACAATTTTCCTAAAAACATTGATTTAAAATATGATTTGTAGCTTCATATTGTGTTATTCTTAGCTATTCATAAATATCAGTTTTTGAGATAGAAAGATCTATTAAATCCTTATTTTCTTCCTCTTCTCTAAAATTAAAGGCTTGATTAATGCTTGAAATAGGCTGAGTGTTTTCCTCTTAATCATCAAGCCATGATAGTAAAGAAGGATGTTGATCATGAGGATAGAGTGTAATATGTTTTCTTTCATCTCCATGTGATATGATCATACTTCCTGATCTCCATCTAATGAAGGAATTTGTTGTTGCTAACCATGGTCTGCCAAGAATTAAAGGATGGAATCCTAAATTTGTTTTTGGTTGCAAGATCAAAATGTTTATAGGATATTCCCATGAATCTAAAGAAACAATGATTTCCTCAAGTATTTCTTTTGGTACAACTTTAGATCTATCTACTAGTTCTAAAATTGTAGTAGTAGGTCGAATGTTTGGCAATTTTAAATACCTCACTGTTTCTATTGTCATGACATTTATAATAGCTCCTAGAACAATTAAAGTTTTAGGAACTGAAAAATTATTGATTGAAATGGTAACCATAGTTGTCCCTAGATCAATATATTTTTCAATTTTTGATTTTGTAGACATGAGAGTAGTTATTTCTCCAATGACTTGAACTGCAGGTGGTTCTCTTTTATTTCTACCAATTTTCTTAATGGATAATTCCTTTATTATTTTCCTATAAATTGGAATTTCCTTAATAGCTTGCAACAAAGGAATTTTGACATAAGAATTATGTAATTCTCCTACAATATCAAATTCAGGAAGAGAAATTGGAATTTTGATTTTCTGCTCTACTAACTTCTCTGGATAAGGTGGTGTTTGAGTCATAATAGCTTTTCCTTTCTGATTTTGATTTCTTGGATGAGATTTTTCAAATTGTTCTCCTTGTTCATTTTTCTCTTCAATGATTGGTGGAGAATATTTGTGTAATAATTTCCCAGACCTTAAGTTGACATCTTGTGTAGGAAGAATAGAACATGTAGGAAATATTGTTGTTTCTTACATATTATATGATGGCCTTTCAACTCTATTACTCGGATTTTCTACTGGCTAGTCTAATAATTGAGTTGGTCAGGGTGGTGGTTGATTTGAAGGAAGTTGAAGCTACGAAGGTTGAGTTAGTTAAGGCATTTATTGTTATGTAAATGGATTTGATTGAGTGGATTGCTGGAATTGTTGATATGGAAATTATTGTTGAGGATATGGCTATTGATATGATGGATAAGATTGATATTGTTGAGGGTAAAATTGTTGAGGAGGTTGGGCTCCATAAGGGTATCCTTGCCAACTTTGTGAATTTTGGTTTTTATTTTGCTGAGGAGGCCAAACTTGCCATGGCATAAGAGTATTCCATGAATTTTGATATCCTTTACAACAACAAGGGAAACCTTTGCAGTAGCAAGGGCAATAATTGTAGGAGTAAGGACATGTAGTACAACAGCAAGGACAACTGAATTATCTACCTATTGAAGCTCTACCTGCTGCTGAAAAGTGTTCCCTCTCTAAATTCTACACTACTGCAACATCTCCATTCATCTCGCATCATTGCACCCTTCTCTGTGCTACCCTGCACTATGTAACACACTTGTGGCTCTCACATTGCTGCAGCCTGCATGCTCTGCAATGTCCTGGGATTCCCTGAACTGTAGCTCTCTCTGTCGCTCCATCCACATCTATCTCTACCCAGTTAGTCAGTTCTGTTACTCCTCATTAGGGCTCCCATATAAAAGTTGAATCAAAGAGGCTGTGTACCTCAAGGATCCTACTCGTCCTCCTTGGGACGATCACTCCACATCACCCCACCTCCTACCTAGAGGTATGGTTGCATGTGATGCCTCTGCCCACCTAGATTGAAGTTTCCCCCTACTAGAGGTCTTTGCATGAGTAGATGTCTCTACTCAATCTCCTCTCAGCTTCCCCTAATGTGGCTGCGATACAACCTCCTGAAGTTGTTGCATCAATCGTGGCTCCTCCACAATCGTCTGAGACTTCTTCTGGTGTTGCATGTTGAGAGGTAATATACTCCCTCTCAAAAACCAAGTGTCTAATCTTTGCCCAAGGAGCAATGCATCTTGTACCTCAAGTGCATATAGGTTCTTGGCTAGCATACCAGTCTGTTTCATATTTCTCGCCATCATGAAATTTCCTGGAAAAATAGTTGATTTTAAATCAGTGATATCTCCCTCATCGAAACTCTGATTCACCCAATTTTTTCTTTTTGAATTTGGGTATTTTTCTGCAAGGAAGCCAAATCTGCTATTTGTTTTTGAAAATTTTGTACAAAATTTTTTTAGATTGGCTCTACAAACTCTTGGCCCAAAAATCAAAACTTGGAAATCTCTTGTTCTTGTATATTGTTCTTCCTTGATCACCTATGCTCCGATACCATGTAGAATTTTGTAGAATTTTTCCCACAAATCAAGTAGCTTTCATACCATGTAGAACTTTTTCCACAAATCAACTAGCTCTAATACCATGTAGAAATTTCCCACCTGTAGATCAACCTGGTAATGCAATGTACTAAAGCAAAACACTTGATCTACTTGTACAAAAAATTTAGCAGAAGCTTAATCAACCATGAGAAATGTCAAAAAGAACACATATAACTAGTAAGAAGGAATCAATCACACATAACACAGAAGAATTTACCTAAGGAAAGCACCTGCCTAAAACCCCATCTCTGTATTATCATACAAGTGGAAATATAGTTCAGATTACACAAAGCCTTAGCTTGGAAGCTATCTAGCTCTCAATACAATCCCTCTGCTACTCATAGATAGTCAAAGGCTTCTCACAAATCTTCTCCTCTGCCCTCCAAGCCTCTTATTTCCTTGTGCAGTTTCCTTGGGGTCCAGTGCTACCACCTGTGTGAATTGGCCTCTTCACATACTCACTAACCTCTGAGCTATCTGCACAAACTTGGAGGAGATCAATCCTCATCATGGATGAGCTTCATTTATATGAAAAATATTCATCCAACTGATAGTACACTATCCCTTCTTTGATCTCAACTGGGTCTCTGATAGAACTGACATGCAAGAGTTATTTAAGCTATAATATTCAATTATCTAAAAATACCAGTTGTTACATGCATGCAAGCATTAACAAATTGAATCTCATTAATTTAACAACTTGTTAACTTAATCTAACTAGACTTGGTCAGTTAACTGAGCCAACTAATTACAACTCATAATTACAACTCATCCTCATCCTTTAACTGATGGTTAAATCCCTCAATGAAAGGAGAAAATGTTGCATGTCCTCACATAGAGTTAAAGTTCATAATTCCTTAACTAATTAACTCAAACTGAATTAATTAATTAATTTACAAACTGCTATTAATATCAAATTTGAATTTACTTCCTATAGAAAGACTGGGGACTGCTATAAATAGGAAGGGACCCAGAAATGTTATTTTTAGAAGATATTATTTTTAGCAATTTCACCTCTCACCCAAGGCGGCCAAAATGCTCATTGGCCAAACTGCTATTTTTAGAAGTGCTATTTTTAGCAGTTATATTTTTAGCACTTTCTAAATTTAGCAATTCTTGTTGCACACTTTTCAACACTTCTTAATCTTGCCATTACCTTGGAAGGAAAGACAATTAATGTCGAGGTAGAAATTGTTGATGCAAATCTTAACTATAATCTTCTACTCGAGTGGACTTGGACCCATGCTATGCATGATGTAGCCTCCTCTCTGTTCCACATGCTCTGGTTTCCTCATCAAGGGAAGGTCGTCATGGTCGACCATTTGTATTTCTTTGCCTCTTCTTCCTCGGATGGCAACGTTGCTTACATGAACCATACCGATACTCCATATGAGAGTGTGGGGGTTGGAATTTTCAAAGATCCTACCTTGATGGGTATTTTTCCTCTCCCACCTCTAAATGTTGCCTCAATGAACATGATCTCAGTCAAGTTTGATCCTTGGGTCATTCCCTCTCCTAATCTTGTTGATACATGGGGTGATGTTATGCCATTAAGCCCTACCAAGATCAATTATGTGGATATTTTTTCGGCTTCATATTTGGTACCTAATGATCATACTACTTCAATTACATCTCTTGATGCATATTCTTAATCCCCATGGTTTGGTTCTTCAAATTCTCCTGATCCCTTAACCAAGACTTTTCCTTCTGATCAAAGTATCAAATTATGTCTCTGGAGGAAGCACCGTGGAATGATACTCATCATCATTCCTTTTTCTTACCTGGCCTGACAGTCATGTCTACTGGCCTTGAGAATTTCTCTTCTTGTTTCCCAACCCAACCACTTCAAATGCCTATCATGAACCATGAGGTTTGGTCGGAAGGGAACATGCGTAATATTACCCAAACAATGCATACTGACATTTCTGTTAAATTTGGTGTTGTAGCTTATATTGTGATTTAAGCCTTATTTATTAATTTTATCACAATGTGTGTCCTAAAACCATTAAAGGGGTTCAACCTCAATGAAGCCTTTTATATTTTCTACTCTACAAAGTCTAAAAGTAATGAGGTATTTATTCATTAGAATATATCGAAATCACAAAAGGAACAACTATAAAGGAATTGGCCCATGTGATAATGTTAAATTGCAACATAAATGGAGCCATAACCGGATATATATATATATAGATATATATATATAATATAATATATATTGATTATATATATATATTATATACTATTTATATATATATAATTATATATATATAATTATGCACTAATACCAATGTGAAAGAATAGGGAAATGTAGCGGATTTACAAAGGAAACGAGTGTTAAAACATATATATCCGGACCTGAAATATATACATTCTGTTTAAAAGTTCATCGGGTCTGTTGTATTGAAAGGCCCTTTATACACATGCGTATAGGTTCCGTCGATTGTGATTTGCGATGACGGACCCGAAAGGATATATATTATGTTTATAATACCAGTGGATCAGCAATAACAATGGGCCAAACCCGATATAATATATATTGTGTTTTATAATTGCGACAGGTCTTTCATCACATAACATATGATATATATAGTATATATACATATATATATATATATATATATATATTTATATATATATATATATATATATATATATTATATATATATATGGAAAGCACTGATTACGATGAGGCGATTAGGTTCTAGACCCGATAGTTTATACGTTATATTTTATATAACTTAGCACGTCCGTCTTATTGCGGGTTGTAAAGTTTTTATTAATATATCAAAAGGCACACTATTTCATATGCATTTCTATTATAAAGGATTATAATAGAAAGGCCAAACTCGAAGTATATATATGTTATATTTAAAAACCTTGGCAGGTATGCAAAGGATATTAAAATGCAGATTTCAAGTTATAAGGCAGGTTTTCAGGCGGAACAAAAATGGTAAATGGTTTTTATTGGAGCTCACTTGATCCCACTCAGCATTCAACACGTAGCAGTTGGATGGAGAGAGGAAACCAGCCATTTCGGGTGGGTATTCTCCAGGTTTATGTCCTGCCCAAAACCTTTACAGATTGTCTGATCTTAAAGGCGCAGATCTACGGTGGGGATCCTCGATAGTTGTGCAAAGCCCGCGTTAGAAGTGAAAGCAGCATGATTTATGGTATATTTTCATTATGAATAGAAAAATGCACATATGAAGGAATTGTGAGTAAGCCCAGGATTACACAAGTCAACACAGTTCATTATAGCTAAAGCAAGTTAAACATCATTTAGGGCACTTACAGAGGAACTTGGCAGCGGATTAACAGAGCAAGTCAGTCATTATTGTCCTCTTCTAAATTCAGTTGTTTTCTATTATTTTATGTTTTTTGAGATGTCTTTAAACCTTTGTAAAATTCTGTAATAATTTTTAATTCAGATAATTAGGGAAATAGTTTAGTAGTTTGATAGTTTCATAAATATTTCACAAATGTATAAAGGGAAGAAAATTTACAGAGAAAGGATTGGTGGTTTGGATTTTGGAGAACCCAGAGACTAGGCCACTGTATTCCTGATATCATCATTGATTAATGAAAGGATCAAAAGTTTCCATGAGTTGTTGCATATAATTTTGTAAGCCTCTCTATCATGTGCCATGCTATGCTTTCTTCTTTTCAAGTATAGTAATGAAGCTGCAAGTCTTTATTTGCTTATGTAGATAAAATTAAAATTCCTTAAAAGAGCATTCCTATACTTGAAGTCCTCATTTCTTTTCTAAACTATAAATAATAGTTTCTGTGAAAGACCAGCATATTGTCTGTGATTCAGTTCTGATTATCATAATTATTCTAAGTTACAGATAGTAATTTATGTGAAAGATCAACATATTGTCTTTAACTTCTCCTTCAAACTTTCTTTATTCATCATTTATATCTGGAAACAAATGGAATTCTGAGATGTTTTGGCCATACAAGTATTAAGAGTTAAAGACCAAGTTTCCAGGTCCTTCATTTGAGAATACAACAAAAAATAATTGACATTAAACAAATATTTATTAATATCTTAAGCACAATTTCTGAACATCCAGGAAATTGGTTTCTTAAGGAACAACATTAATTAGTTCCATTGCCAGGGAGAGAAGACAAGAATATGTTTTCCCTGGGTTTTAATATTTTCCTCTGGTTGTTCAGTGAGGAGGAAATATTTTGTTGTTTTGAATAAAAACAATAAAACGAGACTCCATTGTAATAAAGAATACAGACTGTAAAGCAATAGAATAAGAACACTTTTTCTTGGGTTCATAAAGTTTGAAGTTGATTCTTCAGAGTGACAAGTTTCAGAAGTTGGTTGTACATTCACACCTATGATTTTCACTTACCATATTGATTGGTGACTCCACTGTACTTTAAAGTTTTCTTTTCTAGGTTTTAATGACTCCCCCTACATTCCTACTCCATAAATTTGGTCCTTTTGATTTTACTGGGATCACTGGTTATCCTCATGATATGCCTACATATTATGTCTGAGATGAGTATCTTCCAAAATTCAATAGAAAGGAATATGAATATCTAGCTCGTCATCTCTAAGAGTTTCATGAATGCATGGAGCAGCAGGGCATCATTCATGAAGATGTTAAGATGAAGTTGTTTATGTTTTCCTTGGACTAAGAAGCTAGGCATTGGTTCAGGTCTCTACCTCGTTCAAGCATTTCATCTTTGAAAGATTTCCATTTAGCATGCAATTCTTCTTGTAGAGTTCATTATCCACACAAGTTTCTTTTTGAAAATTGTTGTGAATATTATCATTTTAAAGAAACTTTAAAAGCTCAAGATAATATTTTTGAGGAAACTCATGATTTTATTGATAATATATCAAGCATTCAGGGAGATTATAGCCAGATTAACTATGAGCAAGTCTTTGAAAGCGAGGAACTATCATTTTCTCAAAATGTTACAGAGAAGTTTATAAAGCTTTCTTCTTCAATAATATCCCAAGCAAAGAATTGGTTGCCTATGTTCCAAGTAGATCGAGCAACATTTTCTCAAAATGATATGGAGAAGTTTATAAAACATTTATCTCCAATGATATCCCAAGCAGAGAATTGGATGACCCTGTTCTAAGCAAATCAAGAGAGTATTCAGATGGAGGAAATTTTAAGCATGCATCAAGAGTATTTGCTCAGCAGTCGAGAAGAGGAAGAAATTATTTAGCTACAAATAAATCCCTAGAGTTCTTATTTTGTTAAATTTGATGATCCTCCTATCTATAATGAAAATCGTTTTAATGGGGAACATGACGAGTGCATTAGTTGGGTGTTGAAGTTACAGGAAGAAACCCGCAAGTGGGATATGTTGGACAACAATATATTGAGCCATCTACAATAATAGAGAGACTATTTCATGTAAAAAGGATGTTGATAAAGAGGTTATAAACCATTGCATTGAAGAACACAATGATGCCCATGGATTAGAGGTAAACAATCTGTTTGAAGTTGATTGTATGCCATATATTGATGTGAAAAAAAATAATTTTCTTCCGAAGGCTATAATTACAAATTATGTTCAATCAAAGCTTAGAAATGGAAAGTGGAGACTTGAAAGTAACATAGATCATTTTCTTAAAGATGTTGCTGATTATTCTGCTAAACATATTATCCCAACAGAAGGTTCAATTGAGTAAGAACCTTCATACATAGAGAATTTTTTTTTTGGAGGTGATCAAGAACAAATTTTTTCTTATACTTTTGAAGATCCTGTGGAAGATTACATGGAAGGATTTATCAACAGTCTACACATAGTATTTTATGGATATACTCCTAATATTTGTTATGAACTGCTCTTATGCATAATTTATTGTTTGTTCAGGATGAGTTGCATTTGAAAGATTCACTGGTAGAATGGTTCTAGATTAAAAACCCATATGCTAACCTAGTACCATTGGAAGATTGATTTCACCTGATTGAGGTTAGTCATGTACATATGTAGGGACATGTACATAAATATGCTCAAGTGTTGAGCATTTGGTTTCTAGTTACAGTTCTTTAGTTTAATGATTAGTTGATGAATAATGGTGACTTTCACAATTGGAAACTGGTTTGCGGAGGTGTCAGACTTCAAGGTTGTCAGGTTTCAGTTGTTAGATTTCAAGGTTTTCACAGTTTCTGACTCCATGCCTAACTAAGGCTACTAATCTACGATTCTCAATATTTTATTATCAGAGCACAAGCATCTAACCACTGTAGATATTGGTGTGGGTTCACTGTATAGATTTTCACACAGTTAAGACTTGCCAAAACAATATATAACTCCATGCCCAAAGGATAAGGCACTGATCTACGGTTCTTAGTGCTTCTGGGACAAAAGCACTATCCCCAGGTGGAGCCATATGTTGTAGGTTATATCGTGATTTAAGCCTTATTTATTAATCTTATCATAATGTGTGTCCTAAAATCATTAAGGGGGTTCAACCTCAATGAATCCCTTTATATTTTCTACTCCATAAAGTCTAAAAGTAATGAGGTATTTATTCATTATAATATATCAAAATCGCAAAAGGAACAAGTGTAAAGGAATTGCCCATGTGATAAAGTTAAATCGCAACATAAATGGAGCCATAACCAGATATATATGTGCATATCAAAATGTGAAAGAAATAAGGAAATGTAGCAGATTTACAAAGGAAACAGGTGTTAAAACATATATAGTCGAACTTGAAATATATACATTCTATTTAAAAGTTCGTAATGTCTGTTGGATCAAAAGGCCCTTTATACACATGCATACGGGTTCTACCGATCATGATTTGCGATGACAGACTTGAAAGGATATATGTTATGTTTATAATACCAACGGGTCCATAATAACGATTGATTAGACCTGATATTGATTACGCCTTGATTTATAGTTTCGTCGGGTCCACAATTACAACATAACATTTATGATTTCCATCGATTGCGATTGTGATGGCCAGACCTAATATAATATATACTGCATTTTATAATTGTGGCAGGTCCATCACCGCATAGCATGTTTTGTAGCTCAGCGTGTCCATCTTATTGTGGGTTGTAAAGGTTTTATTAACATATCAAAAGCCATGCTCTTTTATATGCTATTTATATGCATTTTTTATTGGAGCTCACCCAATCCCACTTAGCATTCAACACGTAGTAGTCGGGTGGAGAGAGGAAACCACCCATTTTGGATAGGTATTCTCCAAGCTTATGTCTAACCTGAAACCTTTATAGATTGTTTGATCTGAAAGGCATAGATATATGGTGGGGATCCTTGATAGTTGTGAAAATCTCGTGTTAGAAGTGAAAAAATCATGATTTATGGTATATTTTCATTATTAATAGAAAAGCGTAGATATGAAGGAATTATGCATAAGCCAAGGATTACACAATTCATTACGGCTAAATCAAGTTCAACATCATTTAGGGCATTTACAGAGGAACTCGACAATGGATTAACAAAGCAAGTCAGCAATTATTGTCCGCTTCTAAATTCAATTGTTTTCTTTCATTTTATGTTCTTTGAGGTGTCTTTAAACCTATGTAAAATTATGTAATAATTTTTAATTCAGATAATTAGGGAAATATTTTAGTAGTTTGATAGTTTCATAAATATTTCACAAATGTATGAAAGGAAGAAAATTTACAGAGAAAGGGTTGGTGGTTCGGATTTTGGAGAACCTAGAGACTAGGCCACTGTATTCCTAATATCATTGTTGATTAATAAAAGTATAAGAAGTTTCCATAAGTTGTTGCATATATGTGTCATGCTATGCTTTCTTCTTTTCAAGTATATTAATGAAGTTGTAGGTCTTTATTTGCTTATGTAGATAAAGTTAAAATTCCTTAAAAGAGCACTCCTATACTTGAAGTCCTCACTTCCTTTCTAAATTATAGATAATAGTTTCTGTGAAAGACCAACATATTGTCTATGATTTAGTTCTTATTATTATAATTCTTCTAAGTTACAAATAGTAGATTCTGTGAAAGATCAACATATTATCTTTAACTTCTCCTTCAAACTTTTTTCATTCATCATTTATATCTGGCAACAAACGGCATTCTGAGATGTTCTGGTCATACATGTATTAAGAGTTAAAGACCAAGTTCTCTAGGTCCTTCATTTGAGAATACAACAAACAATAAGTGAAAGTATACAAACATTTATGAATGTCTTAAGCACAATTTCCCCACAGCGAGGAAATTTGTTTCTTAAGGAACAAGACTTGGTATTTTTGAAAATGTTCATATTGGGGTGACTTGTTCCCCTGATGAGATCAAGCTCTATACTTGTCTTTTTCAAGAGTTTTGAGAGTTTTTGCATGGTCATATGAAGAAATTCCCAATATTGACCTGAGTATAGTCATGCATGAAATTCTGACTTATCCTAACGTGAAGCTCGTTCGACAATGACTTCATCCAGTGCACCCTAGAAAGGTGCCTGCCATTAAAGGGGAAGTTGAAAAAAGTTCTAAAGCTGGATTTATTTATCCTACCCCTCTTATAGATTGGGTGTCCAATATTGTACCAGTGACTAAGAAATAAGGCACCATTCGAGTTTGTGTTGATTACTGTGACCTTAATCATGCCTTTCCAAAGGATAATTATCCCACTCCTTTTATAGACCAGATTATCAATGAATGTGCTGGGAGTAAGATCTTTTCCTTTGTGGATGGTTTTTCTGGTTATAACCGGATAAAAATTGCTTTGGCTAATCAAGGTAACATTGCCTTTATCTATCCATGGGGAACATTTTCATATAAACATCTCCCTTTCAACCTTAAGAATGTTAGGGCTACTTTTCAAAGAGTGATGTCCCATGCTTTCCATGACATTAAAAACATCGTTCAACCTTATCTGGATGATGTTCCTTCTCATTCACATAAGTTCCATGACCATCCTGATCATCTTCGATAAATCTTTCTTCGTTATAGACATTATAACATTTGACTGAATTCACATAAGTGTCTTTTGTGTCGAATCTGGATGACTCCTCGGTTTTATTTTTTTGAAATATGGAGTTTGTCTTGATCCTCTCAAGGTCAAGTCTATTGTTAATCTACCCCCTCCCACCTTGTTGCATCAATTACAGAGTCTGTAAGGGAAAGCAAATTTCCTTTGTTGCTTTGTGCCCAACTATGATGAGCTAGCTTCAGGGTTCACTCGATTTCTTAAGCAAGGAACTCCATTCATTTGGGATTGGGCTGCCCAAAATTATTTTGATGACTAGAAAGTTGTCCTCATTAATGCTCCTTTGTTTCATTGTTATGAAACCAGCTCAAGAAAAGATAGAAAAGATAGATCAACGCCTTAGAATTCAGCCTCTTCGAGGGGGCAACCTCCTTTACATTACATAAATGAACAATTCTT
>APFE030718978.1:248-10542 GCA_000404065.3 Pinus taeda | reverse complement strand
TGAACCATTCTACTTCTGCATCTCGTTGCAACATGTCCAAAATTATGACATATAAAACATTCAACATTATTCATCAGAAGAAATAACTGACTATCACTTCCATAGTTAGGAGTAAATGATTTTCTCTGAAGACTTTCTTTCCTTGGTTGTTGATGAGGTTGAATTCTTATCTCCTTGTTGAGCAGTTCAGATTTAGTATTATAGTTCCTTGCCTAATATTGTGAGCTAGATCCACCTTCAATAGTTTCATGAAAACCAAGATCAGTTTTGATGGTAGGAGACCTTCGACTAATAAGAATATTATCCAAAATCTTAGTATTGTCTTGAAATCGTAACAGTTTATCCTTTTCTTCTAATTTACCTTTTAAGATGTTTACCTCAACATGATATTTCTCTTCCTTTTTTAGATATTTCTTCTTCATGATTTCTTCAGACTTTCATCGTTCTTCCACTTGTTGCCTTAATTTGATAATCTCCTTTTCTTTTTCTTCATCTTCATGACATAGTTCTCCATTCTGCTTATTTGAATTTTCAAGATTTCCTTTTAGAGAGACGATCTTAGCTTCAAGACTTACATAGTATCTTGATCTATCTTTAAGTCTCTTTATTGTTGTACTCTTTTCATATACTTCATTTCTTAATGATGTCACTTCATCCTGCATCTTTTGACATTGATCTTCCTTTTTCTTGTATTGCTTCCTTACTTTGTTTCCTTCCTCCAGCTGAACTCTTAAGCTGATAGCTTCTTCTTTCAAGGCACACTCGCTTTTTTTAAATAGATCTTCTTGATCTCTAATTTTATCTATGATTCTTTTAACTTCTGCCTCTATATTATTTTCACTATCACTTTCAATATCTTCAACATTGCATGAATAGAGAAAAGTATCACCAGAAGACCAAAAATTTGTACCTAATACTTCTTTTGCTTTTTCATCTTCAATTTGACGTGATTCTAAATCTAAATACTTGCTTCCACCTGATGGCCCATTGTCTCTATTGTTGTCACTATTTCTTTGAGATGTCTTCTTCTTTTGACGCACTTTCTTCTTTAGCTTCTTTTCCATTGTTTATACAGATCTCCTTCAAGCGATCAAGCTTCTGCCAAAGGACCTGCTCTAATACCAATTATCGAAAATAATACTGAGAAGGGAGGGATGAATTAGTAATAGTCAAATCAATAAATTTTTCTTTTCTTACTCAAATTTATATATGCTACTTCAATGAAGGTAACTCGCGTGTACACACAACTGTCTTTAAAGAAACTAGTGTATATCCAACAAACTTATGATTTAGTTAATTCATAATATGTTGATCTTTAATCATTGCATCAGTACTTGATTAACCATATAAACAATAGCCATGTGTAGTAAGAACAGAATAAACCATCACACATAAGCAACACACATGAACACCAAGACTTAAGGTGGAAACCCAATGCGGGACAAAAACCACCTGCTATTGTCTTCTTTTAATATAAGAAAAACCTGTTTACAATATTGTACTAGTGTAGACTCATACTAGTACGCAGGCACCCACCTGCAGAAGGCTACAACCTTCTCTTGTTCTCCAACTTCTACTAGAAGGGAGCGCTACAAGAAAAAAGGTCATTGGTGAGGGGCGAAAAATGTCACCATAAGCTCATTGGTGATGGCCAAAAGAACCTTCGTCAGCAAAAACTAAACATCACCAAAGGTGGCTTTGCCAAAAGTATAGGTATTGTGGTGATAGTCAAAGTCTGTCACCAATAATGATGATAGTCAAATTCTGTCACCAATAATGATTTATAATGACAGATAGCGACCGTCACCATTTCATATGAGCAATGGTGACGGACCATAGCCTCCATCACCAAACACTGAACATCACCAAAGGTGGCGACACCAAAAGTATAGGTGTTGTAGTGACATTCAAAGTCCATCACCAATAATGATTTATAATTATGGATAGTGGCCATCACCATTTCATATGAGCAATGGTGACAGACCATAGCCTCAGTCACCAAAAACTGAACATCGCCAAAGGTGGCGTCACCAAAAATATGTGTTATGGTGATATTCAAGGTCCATCACAAATATTGATTATAATGAGGGATAGTGACCGACCTCATTTCATATGAACAATAATGATTTATTGTCATGGACCTTTCATGGTTGTCACTATTGGTGCATATATACGACAACGTTCGTTGACCATCACCAAAAACTGCATTACCAAAAGTATAGGTGTTGTGGTGACATTCAAGGTCTGTCACAAATAATGACTATAATGATGAACAGTGACGATCACCATTTCATATCAACAACAACAATTTATGGTTATGGACCTTTGAGAGTCATCACTATTGATGCGTATATATGGTGGCGTTCGTTGACTGTCACCATTTCATATTTTGGTGAGGGTCGAAAAATGTTGCCAAAGCTCATTGGTAATGGTCAAAAGAGCCTCCGTCACCAAAAATTATGTATCGCCATTCCATATGGATGTTAGGGTATGATGGAATCAAACCACAAACCTCCTGCTTGTAAAGCAGGTGCTCTTCCATTGAGCTAGCACCCTTCAAAGAATCAAAATTTTAAAAATTAGACCTTGAAAATTCATAAATTGTAAATTCTACAACTTTCAATAAATTAAAGTCTCAACAATATTTTACTAAACAAGAAAAGCAACATCGAAGTTGCAAGTCCCTACCTAATGGTTATGGATGTTATGAAAAGTGGGTGGAGAGAAAATTAGTTATGTATAAGAGAATCAATATCATTTAAATACTCAATTAAAAGTGAAACTCTAAAGACATTTATAACTTATAAATGAAATATAACTAGAAAATGCACCAAATATTGCAAAGAAAATGTCATAAGTGGATAGCATATGGAATAAGAGCATTGATGAAGACGGATGCAATATATTATAGGTTGAGTGAAAGAAAAATCTCAATTTTGTTGTATGGTGCTTAGATATCTGAATGATATCTAAACTTCTGTGCAAATGTAACACGGATCTTCGGAAACCATGAACACCATATTGGAATTATTAAGATTATAGGTACATATAACAAGTCCCCAGTGGCCTAAAAGAAAGATAAAAACAAACATCCAAAGAAGAAACATCCTCACAACAACAAGAAAAGTAAAGGTTTTGGTACTTTTTCACCATTAGGAAGAGAGTAGGGTGATATGCTCTATTTTGTTCTTCCTTCTCCCATTATGTCACCTTTGTAGATCCTTCAATCTTATCCCAAGTTTCTTTTAAGGGGGGATTTAGGATATTTAGACGATTAGGAGTTAATTAAGCTCAACTTAGTCTAATGTGTCTATTAGGTAAAAGTGTGTTTTTTAGTGTATATCTTTAGTATGCATTAGTTGCATTGTAGTCTGATGGTCATGATATGCTATGGACATAGAATGATCTAATGGCTCATAATCTCATTGATACTAATGGCTACTAATTTGTGGCTTAGCACCCAATTGTTCCTTGGTCTCTATTTAGAGGGCATGGAGGGTCATGGTTGATGATTGATTGTGACAACTCTCTTATGTAAAATATTTTCTTTTGCATTAATAAATTTCCTCAAGTGGGCACATTGGTTGGCGTACTGGGTTGTTTCCCTCTTAGTGGGTTTTAACCACATAAAAAATCTTTTATTGTGATCTTTGATCTATTCGTGTGATTGGTTACTTAAGGTGTTCATCTTGTATGGAATACCCTATTTACCTGAACAAAGTAAATGCATGCCCACAACCAAGCAATAATATATGCTTCTTTGATCTAATGGAATTGCCATTTTTTAGTAGTAAACTATAACAATGGTGTAAAATTTCTCTAATCTAAGGGTAGTGACTTAGATATAAACAAGCATGAATCTCAAAACATGAAAAATGTATTCCAAAGAATATTTATGATACTTTAAACCCTAATATATCCATATGAAAGGAACCTAAATGAACGAACTACAAACATAAATATTATTATAACTATCTAGAGAACATAAATAATTTCATTTCTAATAGAATGCATACATACTTTCACCTACAAAGAAAACTTTTATGAAGAAGTGGCTCCACAATCTCCACCTTGGGAGGATCATTTTCTTCCATGGTTTATATTGATTCCCTCCTTGGTTGCAAGTAGCATGAAGATCCAAAAACTATCACCAATAGGAAGGAATATTTGAGATTTTTTGGCATAATTTTGGTAGCATGTACCTATTCTATGTGGATGGATGATAGATGGAGAGATCTCAAGTCTTTATTTATAAGAAAGTAGTGGTTAAACCACCTTGAAGTGGTCATGAAAGTTGTGGTTAATTAAGAAAGTCAATGCTACTAATAGAAATTAAGGTTTTAAAATGTCCATTTATAAGTTCTACTTTCCTTTTCTAGAAGATTATGGTTAGAAATAATCAAAATTAAGGTTTTTATGGGACAATGTAGGTTTTAGGAGTACTTTCTACACTAGCCACAACTTATTAGGGGTAAAAAGTGTATTACCCCTAATGGTTTCAAATCCATGATTTCTTCAAATGTTTCGATAGGTGTAATGAAGGTGGAAAATGAGGTGAAGTTGGTGGAAAGCATGTATTTTGATAATTTATTTTGGTGAACTTTTGAAAACGTGACAAGTACATAATTTTTACGTGGTAAAAGCTAACTACGTGTATCTTTTTCTAGTTTTCTTGACCTATGGGTACCTTTACAAATGGAGCATCCCTTTATAAAATTGAAATATACATTTAAGAAAGGAGTTTAAGAAGTAATGAAGGATGTTTGAGAAAACCATGAAATAAACCCCATGGTAATAAGAGAATACCGTAGAAGACATGGAAGGATAGGAAATTTGAGCTAATAACAACAATGAAACCATCCAAGAAGAATAAAACGATAATTTGTAAACTTGCATTTATCACTTGAAGCCTTGAAGGGAACTGAGTACTATGATTTTGTTTAAATCATGAGATGCACTTACGAAATCACTTCCAAGACATAGCTTTTAAGACTAACTATGCTCTTCTTAGGAAAAAGGGTGATTGACTAGATGTTTCTAATACTCAAACTATGGTTGAATACTAATTGTCAATAACAAACCTATGACCACCCCTGTAATCTTTCAGATTTAGATAATTTTGAGGAGATCAATGAGAGATGGGCTAGCCATCATGCATTATTTAGCATGGAACTTGTGCATGAATTGTTTTCTCCTTCTTCCTATTCTTTGTACCTATCTCTTAGCCTTCACTATCTTCTTATAAATAGAGGCCATATCAATGATAATGGGATATAGTAAGTCTATTATAAAGCATCCTCATGGTAGTGGAAAGTAATCAAATAGTTTTTTTGTCATCTTGTGCTATAAATTGAGTATTGGACATCAACATAAGAGAAACCATAATCCTAGCTAAGAATCCATATTATTCTTGCCACAATATGGAGATATTTTCTTTATTTTTCCAACCAAGAAAAGATGGAAATGGATGAGCTCAATGAGAATGGAGAGGGAATTCTAGCAAATCCTTAAGGTATCTTCATTTGCTTTATCTCGTTCAATATATAATATATATCTATGTTCACTTCACGACCCTCCCCTGGCGAAAAAAAGGTACTTATTGACAAGCCCCTGTTTGACACCTTTTTGCACCCTTTTGGCCACCCACAACATACCCTTCTTACCTATATTTTCCTACACGATGGATAAATTTTGTGTACAAATGTAAATTTAGCAAAAGGGTGTTAATTATCTATGTTTTGTCATTATTTTTTGGCTATTTGGTAACAAAAGGATAATTTTAATACTTATTGTGGATTGGCAATTGTTACAGTTTTATTGCAGCGTAGGGATCCCATAGCATAATCATGGTTGGGATATGAGAATTTTTTTTTTTAGATGTAATAATGTTCCTAAGGTACTAAAGTTACAAGAAGAGGTCCTAAGGCTACAAAACTCAAAAAGAAAGTGAATTGGTGAGGTGGGCCATCCTACGTCATTAATCACTTAAACACCAAAAGCAAATTATAAAAGCACATGGAGGAGCTAATTCACACTCATTTTCACTTGTCTACCATCCTAGCATCGAGCTCCTCCCTCTCCTTTTCAAAAAATTGTGATTCCATAGCCCTCATTGACCAAAATCGACTCTCGCTGCACATAGAGAGCCTTTGCTACGCACAGGAATCCTTCGGTGCACACGGGGCAGAGTTGTCCAAAATTGTTGTTTGACCACCAAAATTATTTTTTCAAAGCTTCTCTTTAGTCATTTCATCCTCCAAGATCTATAACAAGTAATTTTAATCATTTTCATGCCCTCCTTTGTCTCATATGTCAAGAAAATGATCAAATACTTCTTCTTCTAGGTTATAAATGTTTTTCATGGTTTTGATCCTCAAATGATGCGTTTCTGCCCTAAACCCTAGATTCCTTGTCCCTACACCTCTATTTGCAGCTAATACACCATTTCCATCCATCACAAAGCCTTATCCCCTCATTTTCTATCATTTTCCTCTAAACCCTAACCTACCCTATCTGTTTGTAGGATAGGCCTGTCTTTTGGCCTTTTTCACCCCTTCCCCTCACTCATTTCCAAAAATTACTTTTTCCCCTACTCACTGATATCATCCCCTACCCTCCTAAATTTCCTTACAAATTTAGGTAACTCCTAAGTCCACCATACCACCTCATTCCCTCACAACAACAAATTTCACTGTTTTTTCTTGCCTTTCATCTAGGGTTTGAAGTATGCAGCCTGACTCATCACCATCAGAGAAGAGGAATTACAAAAAGGGTAGAAAGATACTAAGGTTTGAGCCCTCTAATTGCAATGAAATCACCTCTTCCCGATTTTTCATGAAATGCTTTGAAGATGTCAATTGTTTAGGGTTTTGTCAAAGTGTGTAGGAAGTAGGTTACCATGAGCATCTCGTACGTATATTTTCCCTCACATTGAAGGAAGACAATAACACCATTGCAAGGAATGATTTCATTTTTTCAGTGGATTTCATATCTCAAGCTATAGGCATACCAAACCATGGTGAAAATTGGTTCAAAGGCATGAACCTAGACCTAGAAGAGTACAAACCCTACTTGAAATCATAATACAAAGGACCTAACTCACATGTTTTCCCATTCAAATAAGTGTTGGAGAGATATGCACCATTGATGAAGGTTTTCATGAAGTTATCCACATGCGAGGGAAGATTTTATCAGCTATATCAATACCACATAAGAATTATCATGCACTGTACAGCTTCCAATTAGTCTCTAAATTTGTCCAGCTACTTGTATAGGAGCCTAACCAAAATGTATAAAAGGGTGAAATTGAAAGGGAAAGTGCATTACTTTCACCATATCCTGATAAAGGTTATAGCACTCAATCAGTTGAAAGAGAAGATCATGACATGGGACACCTTCATTGAGGCAACCTTGAAAATTCATATAACCACTTCACCAAGCCAGCACCAAACCATGTCAGTACAACCCATCGAGGTGGGGTCATCAGGAAAACATGATGAGGTTTCCAAGGCACCTAGGCCTAAGGTGACCAAGACATATCATAGAGGCAAAAGCCTTGTGTTTCCTCCTCAAATTCAGGAAGGGGCCAAGCCTACTACATCAGCAGAACAAGGATCATCATCACATCATGAGGCTTCTTTTCATGATGAGGAGACGATTGAGCATGACTTTGACCTAGTTGACTTGGAGGCACATGATGAGCATAAAACCCTACAACAATTCATCAAAGAGAAGGATTCTCAGATCATGGAGCTTAAGGACAATTTGGAAAGGGCCAAATTCATCATTTCATTCCTTGAGCAAGAAAATAGTCAACTTAAGACAAAACAACTAGTCATGGAGAAAGAGCAATTCAAAGCAAAGAAACGAGAGATGAAAGGCAAGGTAGTGGTGGACCATGAGGAAACTGAGCAACATGAAGGACATGTGGCAAGGAGGATACAAAGGAAAATGGGTCTTAGGAAGGCACATCAAAAGGAAAGAGGACAAAAGCCACAAAGGGAACAATTGACCTTTGAAGAGAGGATTACCATGTAAATAAATGAGGACATGGATTTTTGGCTTGATAAAGTCAATTTCCACCTTGAGAAGCTCCTTGACAAGGCCAACAGGGATAACATGCTACAAAATAAAATGGCCATCCATTATTACACAAGGAATTAGGTTTCCAAAGTCAAAATCAAGCAGTTGAAGGAAAAACTCAACGAAACCATAATCAACCAAGAGGAGAAGGGTAAATTATATTTACTTGCTGATGCATCCATGATTCATAAGATATCTCATCAAGCATCTCTAAACAAATTTTGGGAGGATTTGGAGAAATTTTTTTGTTTTGGTGTAGATTGGTGCAAACTTGCAATTTTTCCACAATTTTCTATCTAAGAGCACAGCGAGCTCACGCTGCGCTTCTTCCTCGGGTCTCCAAATGATGGGAACTTCGCATTTTTAGAAATATTATGACCTCCTCTCAAAACTAATTTTCCCTCTTTCCTATTATGGGGCTTATTTTTTGAGAAATTTGAAAAAGGAAGCCAAAATTCAGCGTTTTTCCCCTCTTTTTCCATTTCGCTGTGCACCTAGAGACACCTTGGGAGAATGGCCATATCTTAGCCAAAAATGGGTCATTTTGAGTGTGAAAATACTCTAAATACATCTACAGTCTCCCATATTTCCAGGAAAGGCTTCAGATCTGGATTCAAAAAGGCACTCAAAAATGGCCTCCAACAACTCGTTGCACACTTGGAAATTTCTGAGATTTTTATAAAATTTTCACTATGTAATTTTTTGTGATTCCTAGTTTGACTTTGGTAAAAGTAAAAAGGGCGAAATAGATGAATGTGAGGGTAAAATTAAATTTAAATAATGGGTGGTTAGTCTTTGTAAGTTTTTTGATGTAAAATTGACTTCATTTATGGGAGAGGTTGGATTCAAAGTTAATTGTAGAAGTTGTTTTTAACTCCCCCAGAATCCTTTACATTCTAGTCATCTCTTTGTTAAGATTTCATAGAGAGAGCCCTCTCTGGCTTGGTAGGGCTAGCTACCAAACTAAAATCTTGGCCTCTGGTTACCTTCATTGATCTCCTCATTACCCTGGGACATTGTCGAGGATAACAAAGGGCATGACAACTAGGGAGCGCCAAGGTGTTCTAGTCAATGTAAGGTTCCCAAGTCATGGAAAAATGTAATGCTAGTTGTGAGATCGTGATTGCTAATGTGTGTTAGGGAATGCTAGGGCATGTTAACATGTGCCAGATAGTACGAAGACATATCAAACAAACTAAGATGCGCCAAGTGCTAGGCATGCCAAGATGTACAGGGGTGTGACAATGCATTCCAAGGACTATCAAGGCAATAGAAGGGAGGAAAAAGTTAAACTACAAGGAAATGAGAACATAATATGGTTAATAAGTCATCAATTTACCTTTTCCATGAGGGACATGCTAGGCACACCAACACTAGGTGCCAACAGGTGCCAAGTGCCAAGTGTTAATGCATTCTAAGTGCCAAATCTTCCTATGTTTCTTCTCATCTAGTTTCCAATAATTGATCTCAAGTAACTTTAATATTAAACCATGCCAAAGAATACCAAGTCATCTCAATGCATGCCCAACATGCTATGTCTTTCCAAGTTCCAACACATGCCAAGTTCCAATGTGCACCAGGGAGTGTGATGCATGCTATGAATTGGCATAGCATATCGAAGAGTGCTAAGGTGTGCTAGAGAGTACCGATTCATGATGAGGAGTGTCAGGGAGTAGGATAACACAAGGGAACACTAGGTCAAAATGCATGGAAGTGAATGAATATGAGGGTGTCTCAGGGAGTGTTAATGAGTGCTAGCTGTCATGCCAAGGAGGGAGTGACAAGGTATCCTAAGCATGGGTAAGGCATGCTAGGGAATTTTAAGAAGTGCTAGAGTGTGCTAGGTAGTTCCTGGGTGTGTTAACATGTGCCAAATAGTGTTATATACCTAGGGGGGGTAATATGGGGTACTGAGGGAGGTACCCAAGGTAATAATGTAATAATGGGATGGGCCATAGTAACAAATAAGGTGGTTAACCCATGTCATGTAAGGGACCACAAGTAGTTAATAATAATGTAAGGGGCCCATGGTATTAGTTGATGGTATGAAGAAACCTGGTAATGACGCATGGTATTGTATGTATGAGGCCTATATAGAGGCTAGAGACTCCCCATTGAAAGATGTCAAGGATTATTATATGAAAATGCATATGGCTTATGGAGTGTTCTCCTTCCTTAAGTAGTGAATGTATGGTGTTTCCCTACCTTAAGG
>APFE030718970.1:6711-67813 GCA_000404065.3 Pinus taeda | reverse complement strand
AGATCTACTTCAAAGGTGAATGCTTGGGAGACATGCTGGCTGGACCCTCTAGAGAAGGACTCAGCGTCAGGACTTCGGTTGTACCTTACTCTATTTTCTGATTAATAAAGATAGATGACTACTGTTATGGTTCCATTCCCATTTGTCTTATGAATGATCAATGTGAATTACATCTTTCCTGACTGATGTATAGTTGTTTTTAGTAGATTTTACGCTTGTGTTTGCTCTCTCTTTGCTTGTGCAGGTGTCCGTCCGCGAAGATAGTGGAGGATTGTGATCGGCTGGAGCGAAGGGGCGAGAGGACCATCTCTTCGTCAAACATAGCGTTGGAATCCAAGTAGGTGTTCTTTACCCACTTGTTAATTACAACTAGGAACTTGTAGAGTAGCATTGATTGATTGTTGCTAGACCCCTTTTGGGCTAGTAGGGATCGCCTCTATCCGTAGAGGGGATTTACCTCTCCAACACTTGGTATAATCGAGGTTTAAAGGAGCATATCCGTTCTTTAGATAAAATATGATATCAACGTATAATGATTCAACATCGTTTAGGCTTACGTCATACATTTGTATCTTTACAGATGGTATTTTGGAAATAAGCAATGCTCTAGCCAACATTTTGCAAAAGCCTTGACCTTTTGCAATACTTGCTGGTTTGATTTCTACGTCGTATTCTTCTAAGGCAGTAACCCAATTGGCTCTTTTCTCACCCACATCTTTCTGTACTAAGAGATTTCTTACCGCTGGAAACGGTACTATGATTTTTGTATGGGTTTTAAGTAGAAAGGGTCTGAAATATGTAATCGCTTTGAAAACGACATAAGCTTGTTTCTCTAAGTCTGAATAATTTAACTTAGCCCCCTGTAGATTTGAACTGAAAAAAGCAATTGGGGCTTCTGCCTTGTCTTGATTTGCTTGAGTGAGTATCACAACATATGATCTATCAGAGGTAAATGTATATAAAATGAAAGGATCGGAAAAATTTGAAGTTGCTAAAGATGGAGCCTTAACAATTGCCTGTTTGATTAGATTGAATGCTTCATATTCATCTTGGCCCCATTTGAAGATTGAGTTCTTTTTAATCATTGCTTATAAAGGAGATACGATTCTTGAAAAATCTGGAACAAATCTCTTTACAAAATTAATTTGGCCAAGGAAAGATTGCATAGCTTTCTTGTTGTGAGGTAGGGGTATTTCGTAAATCTCCTTGATTCTATCAGGATCAATATGGATTCCAGATTTTGACACTATGAATCCAAGAAGTTTCCCTTCACTTAATGCAAAAAGGGACTTTTTTGGGTTAAGTGAAATTCCATACCTTTGACAACGTTGGAAGATCTATTTTAAATCTCTGAGATAATTGCCTTGCTTTTTGGAATATACAGTTATATCATCCAAGTATATTACTACTGATTTGTTTACTAATCCCTTAAATGCAATGTCCATGGCCCTTTGAAATGTGGCACCAGCGTTGATTAGACCAAAAGTCATGTTTTGATATGCATAAGTGCCCCATTTGGTTCTGAACGTGGTCTTTAATTGATCATCAGGATGGACCAACACTTGGTTGTAGCCAAAGAAACCATCCAAGAAGGACATTAATTCTGATCCTGTGGCTGCCTGCAGTATTTGCTCCATGGGAGGCAAAGGAAAATTATCTTTTTGGCAGGATTTGTTAATATTTCGAAAGTCAATGCAAATTCTAATGTCTCCGTTCTTCTTTCTAACGGGAACCATGTTGGAAACCCATTTAGAATGTTGAATGAGAAAAATGATTTTGACCTTCAATAACTTATTGAGCTCAGATTTGATCTAGTTTTCTAGATTAGGATGGATCTTTTTTAGCTTTTGCTAGACAGGTTTTTCATCGTTTATCATTGGGATAGTATGCTGGATGATAGAAGTGTCATAAGTCTTGAGTTCATCGTAGTTCCAAGCAAAGACACTTTTGTATTGTTTCAAGAGATGAACATATGCTAATTTTTCTTCAGGAGCTAGGCCAAGGCCTAGGTTGATATTCTGTGGCTTGGTATCAGTTTCTAGATTTACTAATTCATAGTTCAAAGTTGAACTTTGAAGTTTTGAATTGGTAGATCTCTTGAATCGATCTTTCAAATCATATAGGTCTTCTAATTTGACTACTGACTTTGGCATAACATTATTAGTGTTATCTTGTTGCAATTCTCTGTCATGTTGGTCCTCATCAATTATCTGATTGGTGTAAGATACCTCAGATGTGAGGAAGCTTACAATATTAGGATCATCGTTGAAAATCCTCTAATTGGTAATGTTATCAGGAATCGAGGGTCTAAAAATTAATTCGATTGAAAATCTATTAGGGCTATAGTCTTATGAGGGAATGAGCTTGGAAGCTACGTTAGCTAAGAGGTCAGCACTAGCATTCTGGAGTCTGGGAATTGATGAAATATTGAATGCTATAAAATGTTCAGTCAGATCTTGAACTAAAGATTGGTAATGCTTTAAATGACTTGATAAACAATGTATAGTATTGCGTATTTGTCTGATTACAATTTCAGATTCTCCGAAGACTTGTAGATATTTGATGTCTAATCTGATTGCTTTGTATACTCCTTGGACTAAAGCCTCGTATTATGTGGTATTATTGGTGCAATCAAAATCGAGTCTACAAGTTAGCGTAGTTTTGTTTCCCTCTGGATTGATTAACTCACATCCTTCTCCTGCTCCTTCATTAGACTTAGAACCGTCAAAAAATAACTTCCAAAATAAAGATTTATTTACAGGACTATCTATAAAATTAATACATTTAGAACTATCCGTTTGAGAAAAATTTTTTACTTGAGATAAAACAGAATGTTCTAAGTAAGGTGAAGTATGAGCATTAAAATTTCCTAAGAAAGAATCAATAGCATAGTTGCCAATAATATTATCGTTGTATGCTACTAGTTCATTTTCTCCTTCGAATTCTGTTACTATGTATTTCTGATGTCTTTCTCGCTCAAGCTTTATCTGATTTGGTTTACCATTATAAGGGAGCCACATGTGCGACCAATCGGTTGCAAAGTATCCATGAAGTTTTTCTGACCAATCTCTGCTAAGAATTAAGCCATAAAATTCTGGAATATCTGCAACTAAAATGTCGATAACTTGACATACCTTTGGATTAGATGACAGCCTTATGGTAACCTGATTTAATTCTCCGATCACTTCAAATTGTGACCAATCCTTATGAACTATGCGCAAAACAGATTTTTAAGGTTGAACATTCAACTTTGCACATATTGAGTTTGGTATGATATTAGATGAAGCTCTAGAATCCACTAAACAATTATGCAAATTTTTGTTGAAAACTTCATAAGTAAGAAGAAATGGGGGAGTATGAGATCTCGACCTTCCTCCAATTAAAGCGATATCGTTTGGATCAACTTTATTAATCACATTAGTTGGAGGTCTTCCCATCTCATGGGAAGCTTGAGAGATTACAACAACGGGCAGAGGTGAAACTAGTACAGCATGTAATTCTTCCAAAAGTAGCTTTTGCTGATGTTTTAACTTGCTCAATTCATAAAAAGTGATGTTAGCTCTATTCTTCTTCATGCCTTTTATGATATTATACTCCATTTCATTCAAAACAATCAATGTTTTAGATGGAGTTGGTGAATCTGTTTGGACTGGGCTTGTTTGAGTCGCTTTAGGTGTCGTTTTCTTGGCTGCGACTTTATCCTTAGGCATTGAGCTTACTCTCTTTGGCTTAGGAGTAGGTTGAGGAGAATCGAGTTGATTTCTACTTCGATTACTAACCGGCGATGCCTCTTGATCCTCTTCATCTGGGAGGATGAAATCCCACATACCTTGTACCTCTACAACTTCTTCTTCATCGGTAGGTTCTTCAGTAGTGATCTCCTCTTCTTCTTCTTCTGATTCAGCACTTGTGATAGCATTGGGAGGCTTTGAATTGGTCGAAGGATTTCTTCTATAAGGCTTGTATGAATTTTTAGAAGAAGTTTCTGCTACTTATTTCTTAATGTCAACCATTTCGTTAGACATGGTTTTCAAAACTTTCTGCAATCCTTCTAAATCGAATGGATCTTTCGATTGTTTTTCTTGGGATCTTCCTTAAAAGTAACCCTCTTAGATTTTCGTTCATCTACAATGTTTTCTTTTCTAAGGCTATGATACGTTTCTCTACCGCTATTGCTTCCTTCATATTGTCAGCTAAAATTGTTTTATTAGTCCTACCAACGAAGATTGCTATGTTTAATGGTAAAGCAAAGATGTACCATTCACTTCACACTTCTTTGCTAGGCCTGGAAGCAGTAGGAATTTTATTCAACAGTTTATTGAAATGTGAATTAAAATATTTGATAGGTTCTTTTGACTCAGCCCTAAGGTTAGATAGGTCATTGATCAGTGTTGTCGTGGACCTGTCATCACCGAACTTAGTCAAGAATTGTTCTTGGAAGATATCCCAACTAGTGATAGATCTAGACAGTAATGAGAAATACCATGATTCGGCTGCTCCTTGCAGAGTGTAAGGAAAGAGTCGAATGACAACATCTTCATTAGTAACTCCATTGAGATTTATAGATAACATAAAGTTGTTTATATGTTCTTCCGCTAGCATGCATGCTTCAGGATTAAACTTAGGCAACCATTTTTCAGGATGGGCCGGTATTTGACTCAAGGGCGCAGGCATTAAGACTGCCCCTGGGTTATTCCATGGAGATTGGGCCATAACTGAACTACTAACAGAGGAAAGCGCAGAAGATGATCCATGTGGTCGGGAAGATGAGGATATTACGATTCCAGATGATTGAGAAGGAGATGTGGAAGTTCCAGTGGATTGGTGGACAATAATCTGAAGTGGAGGGGTGGATGGTTGACTTCAAAGTGGAGAGGTTGAGATGGATGATGATGATGAAAGAGTCTCGCTATCAGACCCTTTAGGTTATTTCCTTGTTCTCTTCCTTGTAGGTAGAGGTAACTCAGTTGGCTCAATACCAAACTTTTCGCTCCTTAATCTGCTGAGAGGATGAGCAGGGTTATATTGCGAAGTCACACTGCCTTGAGATTTATCAGATCTTTGAGGTGATATAGAAAATCGCGAAAGTTTATGGATCAAAGATTCAACCTCAGGAGGTTCAATAATAGATTTCTTTGAAATGTCAGGGTTTGTGGCAGTGGTTGCTGTTCTTTCGACTTCTTGCTCAAGATTTAAAGATTCTAATTGCGATGGAGAAGTCGGGGGAGATGGTGAGGGTGATTTACTCTCATAATGGTATTTAGATTTAGACTTACTTTCCATTCACATTTCGTGGCCCTCCTTCTAGTGCCAAATATGTTGAAGCCTCGAAAATTGGGTCTACAACAAGGGGGATACCCACCTGGTCTGGACCTTGGTTAGTAGCTCCTTTTCCGTTTGGTATAGTGGGTCCGACTGGGGATATGGGACCAGTTTCCCAATATATGTGTGTGTGTTGAGAATTGATATTTCCTTTCTAATAGTTCCTAAGTGAAATGCTTTTATTCTAAATCTAATTTAACAACATGCAATTGTATTCTAATAAACAAAAATATCTAATTCTAAACTAACCCAGGATGTAATATTTCTGTTATGTGATCTAAAATGATTTCAAATAACAATTGTTAATAAAGATCATTCAATTGCTATGAGAAAAGAATTCAATAAAGATAAACCATTTGTATAAAAAGTTAGACGAAACAATTATGAAAAACATATCGCATAATAAGCTACTCATATATTAAGCATAAATAAATAGCTATCACCGTACAGAAGTGCCAAATGATAACTCAAGCATTCACGCATTCATACATAAATAACTAAACATGAATATCACTTTAACACATAGGTATAAATAGTTAAGAGATAAAAGTACCATTTATAACTAGTTCTACTCATGAGCTTCAAGCAATAATGATTTATCTCTTCTTAATCCAACATCCACTAAGAGTACAAAAGTGCAACATCAGTAGCAGATAAACGCAGATATCAATAAATCCTGTTCCATTCATTCATTAAAACCTCCTCGGAGGGTGCAAAAGTGCATGTTGTGAGGACAAGTTTTTGACAAATTTCAGGACCCTTCTCTAAATGCATGAGAAGGGTTTAAATACTACTAACTAAATCTAAAAATAATTTATTACAAAAATGTAGGATATGGTTTAAATGACCATCCTCATTTCAGACAAAAATAAAGCAAAATTAACACTAAAACTGAATCTAAAACTAAAACTAACAACTAACTATCTGTGTATTTGTTCCTTGAAATCGCAAGCGTTCAACATTTGCTTGAGGAGAGTTGGCTGGCCGACTTCCGACTTTAGCTGTCCTGCGAAAACGGAATCGGCAAGAGATGGCACCATCTTCTCAGCAAAATTAATGTTACATTTGAGAGTCATGCATTGGATGCATGGTTTTACCAAGTACGCCCTGTAAGGGTTAATCTTTTGATTGATTTTGCCCTTTCTTGAGCCTTCTGTCTCTAGCCTGTTTGTAGTTGTTGTACATATCTACATACCACTTTGAGGATATCTCTGATAAATACCACTGGTTTTAGAGTTCAAGTTTTTCCTTTTGCCTTTAGCGTTTTTTCCCACAAATTTCTGGGTTTACAGGCGACTGAGTAATTAGAGGCTTTCCTCTTCAAGGGGTTTTGCCCAGTGATGTGCGATTAGTGCTAGGCGCTAATTGCGCATCGGAAACTGCCTCCGTTTCTTGATTCGGGCTTCCCTGGTGCGATTTTCACCTCTTGCACGCTTTTTGTTAGAGGATATAAAGCTTAAATTTGTGGAAATAATGACTCCGTGAGTTCTTGACCCCAAGTCTTAAATTGTTTGTTTGTGACATCAACACTATCTAGTACCCATTTAACCATGTCTGTGTATGGAGGAATTTTGGGCCTCGCTACTATCCGGCGTAAGAACGAACATGCTATTTCTGTAATAGACGCCTCAGAAGACCCATGTGAGCCTGCAGTATCTGTAACCTCCATCATTTTGGGATTTTCTTTTTTAAGTAGACTGTACATGCCTTCCCAAGTAGTAATACCGACATCTTTGTTACAGGCGGTGTCTGTGTATAAGGGCGTCATTTCTTTGTCTTCAGAACTCAGAGCTTTACCCTTCTTTCCCATGATATTTTGAACACTGCTATGTATACTTCTTTGCTCCTGCAGTTTACAAATGAGGTTAGAATAATGATAAGAAAAAGGTGACGAGAAAGCTTTAAATCTAGAAAACATATAAAATATACCACCTTATGTGAAATGGCTATTCGATCAAATCATAACCATATTTCATTCATGATTGCCAACTAACTCATTTATTAACATTAACATGCATAACCGGGTCTCGGTTTATGGAAAACGATTTTTTGAACAACGAGCCCTAAAGATCTGCAATAAGGCGATTTGCGATTTGCTTCACAATATCGCAGATTGCGGTATCGCAGATCGCAATATCGCGGAATCGTAATATCACTAGTTCGTAGCGTATGACAATCATCCATTAATGTGTTTTCTTTGAAATGCGATTTCCAATATTGCACCATTGCATATCGGGTTTGAAGCATTTTAGCTTTAAGTGACGTTTGAGGCATGCGATGCGATGAATGTTTTTATTGTGTAGTTTCGCATCGCGATTTCGCAACTTAGAATTCCGCTTGTAGGAAGGTATCCATTACCCTTTTTGCGGTGCGACGTTTCTTAAGGAGTGATTTTATTCCAACTTATCATAAAACTTAAGCCTTTTTAGATTTTTCGAGGGTATTCTCCTAAGTTTATGATAATAAGTTTTATTGAAAAAAGGAAATACAAGCATTAATCGATTTTTTTAAATTTTTGAATAGGGTCCCCACTTATTTAGTATTAGTGATAAAACTAAATAAGAAGGGGGGTTGTTGCTGGCCACAACAGGACCTTAATACACCTCCAAGCTTACTAAAATCAACTCTCTTCTCATAATTCCTTACATGTTTTAATTATATTTTTCTTAATGAGATGAGTAAAAGTAAGATGTTATTTCTAGTGGTCTAATGTGCATTGATTGCAGGTTTTTGGCAGCAAATTATGGCAAATTATGGTGCAGGAACTCGAATGAGATGTTAGCCTCTCTCATCAAAACAATAATAAATCCAAAAATAAATAAATTAATTAAATATTCCAAGTTAGGAATTTGTGCCTAACTCTTGGGTTGTTCCTCTAAGATAGGAGTTAGTTTAGGTAACTCCTATATTGGTGTGTGTCTGGTGAGAAATTATCTCTCAACCAAAGGAGAAATTATCTCAACCAAAAGTGTCCAAGATAGAACACACTATCTTGAGAACACTATCTCTCATCTATTTATTTGTAACATTATATTCAATTATTTTGATGAATGAAAGTGAGCGAGAAGCATGAGGCTTCAGCCTTTTTCCGCCAATATATTTTGTCTCTATTTTTTATGTGTGCTTTATATATTTTTCTGTAATTTGTTTGAGTTGATCTAATTTTCAATATGAGACATGAAGGAGATATTATAGGAGATGGATCTTCCTCATTAAATCCTCACTCATTCGAGGATCCCTCAATCAAATCACACCAGCTCGGAGTTGCAGGCAACCGAGTCATGAGTTTCATTGGAAACCAAGCCAGTGATAGTTAAGAACCAGTTTATCTCGAGATTGGGAGCCAAGCCTCCCTAGATTTAAGGAAGTTGTTGGAAAATTCAGTTGTATAAATAAGGAGGCCTAGAGCCTCATTAGGATTCGGATTTTTTTATGCAAGATAACTAAGCACTTTCGAGTTGAAGGATTGTGACAAAACACTGTTATGTATTTTTTTGATACGTTAATGCAAATGAGCATTCCCTTGATCCAACACTGAGTTGAATCAGAGGGCTAAATCTCTTGGGTTAGGGCCCAAACCTAGCATGAGAGGTTCCTCTTACTTTACTTGTATGCTTAGGTTATTTCATAGATTACTTGTTGAATTAATTTTGGCATTGTCACATTGCAAGTATTGGTGAATTTGGTTAGTTTGCTTCCATTTGTGCATAGCTTTAACTATAGATTTAAAGACATAAATAAATACAAAAAAGGCTAATAACAGGTGGAAATTTCCTCATTCCTCCCTTCAGGGACCATGGTTTGAGGAAAAACCCTCATTCAGACAAAAAGACAAAATTCCGGTTTCTTATAGTATTTAGGGTTTTTATGGTAATTGGGTCAACATCTCTCAATTTTCAAAAATAGATTGCAGTTTTCATTTCTTATATATTAAGCTTTGTATTAGATTTCATAGTTTGTTCACAATAGGCTGCAAGCATTTCCATGCATGAACTAGGCAAATAAATGATGAAATTCTATTTTCTTATGTTGTTAGAAACCTTTCTTGTTTTGACATGATTTATGGGTAAATGCTAATGATGTGTATATTGCAAGAGTTTCAATAGTGCAGGAAGACCTCATATCAGCAGCCTCCTCCTAACCTCACCCATACCTGATTGCCAAAAGCTGCTAGTCCATGATCCGAGTTATCATTTCATAAGGAAAACTTGCCATGCTTGTTGAGCAAATCCAACCATCATACAACTTTGGTGGGAGTTTTGAGGGAGTTCTAACCACTTCCTTGCCTTATTCCTTCCATAACTCACCTTCCCTAAGCCCTATACCATTGTCCAATTCACTCATGATTTCGGCCTATTACTGTAGGAATATAGGGGATCCTTTAGGTGAATTAGGACATCTTGTAGACATATTGTAGGACAACCTATAGTAGCTTGTTTTGAGGCCGATTTGTGAGAAATGCATCATGAAAGATAGGAGAAGATCCTTGCTTGCCTACCAAGCCATCTGACCCATCACAAGCATCTCTCTCCACACCTAACCCACCTGCCATACAATCAAGAATAATTAGCATTCATGTTTTCACAAAAAGACAAAAAGAAAAAGGTTGTTATGCTTATTGATGTGCACAACAATTAGGTGTTTGATTAGAAAATATTGCATGCTTATGTTAGTTAGGGTTTCACATGTGTTAGCTTAGAATTCTTTCAAAGGAAGGTATCTTAACAAATAGCTAAATGAGTGGTGTGTTTTCAACATTTATTTCGATCTTTCTTTACTGCAGTAGGTAGCATTTCAATTCTCTCAATTAGGGTAAAATTCTCCTTTTTCAGTTGGTAATTAAACTTCTTCTAAATCAATAGAAGGCTATTTTGAGAAACCCTAGCGGTGTATCACCCAACTCAATAGTGACAAAAGAGTGGACCCATTGCATCTATTTGTGTATACAACACTGTCACCTTCAAGTTTGTACGAAGCCTGGGTTGATGAAGTAAAGTTGGTAGCCCCAGGAGTTGCAACATTCTTGCTGCAATACTGGTGCTCATAACTTTTTGGCGTCGTTGCTGGGGAGATGTCTGAGTAGATGTGATTTATGCTTTCTTTATTCCATTTCTTATCTCTTTCATTCTGCTATTAGTTTCATTTATGCAAGATATTTGTAAGTTGGTTTGCTTTCCTTTCCATTTCGCAAGTGATTTCATTCAGCAGTTAGTTTCAATTCAGTTTGTCTTTTCTATTTTTCAATTAGTCTTAAAGCTTGAAAAAAAACAAAAAACAAAAACACTTCTTTCATGCCTCGTAGGAATAGGGATAACTTAGGAAAATTTCTACCAAATAACCCCACTACTTCAAACAACCAACCTTCCCTCTTTTTCGGTGGCTGTGAATTAGAAGACCCCTTAGGCTGTGAAAAAAAATAGTGTCCTACTTTTGTAGGAGTATTACTCATGATTGAGTATTACTATGCTAACATAATCCATAAATTTTTTATAGTTCACTTTTATGTGGGAATTTCATGGCTTGGGATGCAAAGGCAAGTTACATGCTCCTAAGGATAAAGGAGTGTCATAATATAAATATTTGATATATGTGTGTGTTTCCAATAGTGGTACTAATTAAGGAGGATATATTATACCCTTAGCCGTATTACCCATTTATTAGGTACAAGAGAGTGACCTCCATGAATCTTGGTTCAAAATATTATAACAACAAGGAAACCAAAATGTTTAAGTAAGGCTAGTTTTAGGTGCACCTAGGGGGATTTTGATATACCCAAGGATATGTGGGAGATAAATCCATATATAAGTTGTGTTTGATGTGATACTTTTCAAAATGGTACCAACATGGGTTACAAGGGTGTATAACCAACTCATGCCACTTGTATTTCATGTGATTATTTTCTCCTAACTACATGTTTTCACATTGATAGACATATTTGTGTTATTTGAATATGTTTTTTTTTGACAGTAACGGGTATTTTATTTAGGGCGGCAAAAAAGCTGCCGCTTGCTTTACATTCCTGAGAATACAGAGATTAATCTGAGGAAATCTGGGTGGATTGGAGAGGACGCCTTAGCCATGATTCTCCAGGGATTGTCAGGAGGAAGAACTGAAACGATGCCTTAAGCCAGAGGAAGTCTTGTGCTGATTAGAGGGCTTGCTGATCAGAAAAACATAGAAACCATAGAGAGCCGAAAAAGCTTGATCTGTAGAAACAAAGAAACATAGAATCATCTACAGGGAGCGCCATCGATTCACGTCTGAATCTGCTGAGCGGTGATAGGAAGCGCAGGACAAAGGAGCTCAACCTTCAGAAGAAGGTCCAGCTCAGGGACAGGGCGTATCCATGAGGGACCTCAGATGGAAGGGCGTCAGAGCTCGACCTGAGGCCGCCTTTTAATAAAATGCGTTGAAAGAAGGCGTCAATAAGAAATGCAGAGCCTCACTTCGGATAGGCCATTGCAAAAAAATAACAGCGATTTCTGAACAGAGGGCGGTCAAAATGGCTTATGAAAATGCACAGAAACCAGCTCAGACAGTTGCGCACTTCGCTGAGGGGCTTGTCTCAGCAGTACGCCTTATTCCCATTCATGGATGCTTCAAACTTGAATATCCCACCAATTGTAAATTTTCCAATTTGTTTCGCACTGTTTGTCTGCTGGATGCCCAACTGATACACTTGATTCTCTTTACGGATTTGATGCTGACCTGCTTCCCCTTTTTTTTTTTCCCCAGTACCGAATTCAAGATTTTTCTTACAGCTTCTGATTCAGGAACTGTAATGAAATAGGGAGGGAGATCCGGGCAACAGGGCGATTAAGGAATGGCGCTTGATGATGCAGTCGAATTGATTACCAGGGATCTTTGTGGACAGAGGGAGCCCAGATTAGCCTCCAGATCAGCTTGAGCATTAAGAGTCCTTAGGATGTGATAGAAGGCGATTTTATTGAATTTGGGAAGAAGGAGCTGGATTTTCTTGATGATAGAGTCAAGATGAACCTTGTGAGGAGTCTTAGGAAAGCGCAGAGCCTGAATGATGAGTCTAGAGTCTCCGAAGACATTGAGAGATAAGATATTTCTGTTAATCGCCAGATTGAGACCTTGCCACAACGCCAGAGCCTCCGCTCTGTTGTTGGTTTCAATTCTCAGACCCCAATGGAACCGCATTTCTGTGAAGCCACCAGGATTCAGAAGAACTCCACCGCTGCCAGCAATCCCAGGGTTTCCTTTGGAGGCCCCGTCGAAGAATAAGCAATGGTCATCCAGGGCCAATCTCCACTTAATGAACTTTGATTCTTCTAGCCGAATCTCCCAGTTGGCATGGCCGGAAGCAGGGGGAATGGGCCTTTCTTTCAAGTTAGGGATCAGTTCTTTGAGCCATTTCTCCTCATCTTTGGACAAACTCAAGTCGTTCCTTGAAGAGACATTGGCTTCCAAGGCTTCACCTAGCAAAGCTTTAATTTTAGAAATAACTCTTACAGTATTGCACTTTTCTTCTCGAAAAATTCTGTTGTTTCTTTCTAACCACAATTTCCAACATGTGAATTTAGGAATCCAGAACCAATATGTTTGGAGAAGGCTTTTTTTGTTAAAGCTGAATGGAGAAGAGCTGGCCCAAGAGCGGAATAGAGAAGGTATACTATCCGGAAGATCGAGGTTGGCTGATTCTAACTTCAGAACTCCCTTCCAGACTTCTTGAGCAAAGGGGCAGAGCAGTAACAGGTGACTGACAATTTCAGCATCAGATAAACAAAGAGGGCATCTAGAAGGCCCTTCCATCCCTCGCCTTCGCAAATTGTCTCTGGTGAGAATGCTTTGGTGTGCGGCTGTCCAGCAGAAGAAATCGATTTTGGGGAGAGAAGGATAATTCCATATAAATTTCCATTGAGCTGGGTTGGGAGGAGCATGAGGAACTGCAGTGAATCTTTTGTATCCTTCGGCAACAGTATAAGAGCCGGAGAGTGAGCCCCAACCTCTTTTGTCCTTAGAAGTGGCCTTAGAAGGAGATTTGCCTTGGAGCAGGTCTAAAAAATGAGAAGCTTCCCCCTGCATCATAGTGGGGACCTCCCCCAGATTCCATCCGTCCCAGGTTCTGTCAGGAGCTTCCTTCCACTTCGAGATATCCCACAAAGTGTGCAGGTTGCAAGAATGAAGCCAGCCTTTAATGTTTGCAAGCCCTTCCACTTGGTTCAAAGGTTGTTCCCCCAAAATTGAATCATCCCAGATATTGATTTTCCTGCCATTACCCGGAATCCAGTAAAGATAGTGATTGAATTGCTCCCTAGCAGCGTTGCAGAGAGTGAAGATTGGAGAGCCTTTTAGAAGTCTTGGGGGCTTATCCAGACATCTCAATCGCTGCCCTTGGAAATATTTCTTCCAAAGGACTCTTTTACTCCAGCTAGCCTCCCCTGATACAATATTCCACAGAATTTTGGAGCCCAAAGCAAGATTTTGGACAGCCAAGTTGCGCAGCTGGAGGCCTCCTTCTAGAAAAGGTCTCTTGAGGATTTCCCAATTCACTAAGTGGATCCTTCTGTCATTGTTATTCCCACCTTCCCACAGAAATATTCTTAACAGGCTGTCCAATTTGCTAAGAAAAGATTTGGGGGCGAGAAGAATAGAATTTTGATATAGCGGCATGCTTAAGAGGACCGATTTCAGGAGGGTGACTTTCCCTGCATTATTCAACCAAGATGCACCCCAAGCTTGGATTCTATTTTTTATTTTATCCAGCAGTGGCAGCCAGTGGGCAACTTTTGGTTTAGATTTGAATATTGGGATCCCGAGATATTTAAATGACTCCCAGGTTCGATTTCCATCCATCTCTAAGATTCTTGCAATATCAGCCAGTTCCTTGGCCGAGCAATTCCAGCCATAGATAGAGCATTTTCTGTAGTTGATTTTGCTGCCCGAGATCGACCTGTAAATGTCCAGCTCCCTCTTGAAGTGTCTAGCAGAGAATAGGCTGGCTCCTCCGAGTAACAAGGTGTCATCGGCAAACTGGGCATGATTAATATCTTTCACCTTATGAGTGGTTCTGAGGCCTGGCAAAGTGAGATTTTGCTGATTATGTTCGAGTTGGAAGCTGAGCACCGAGGCCTGAATGGCATATAGAAGCGGAGATAGGGGGCAACCCTGTCTCAGGCCCCTAGAGGCTTGAAAAAAATTGGTAGAACGGCCATTGACCAGAGGCGCAATCCAGGGAGAGGCAATACAAGCTTTCACCCAATTTATGAAGACTGATGAGAATCCTAGCTTCTTCATCACTACGAACAAGAAATCATGTCTCACTCTATCAAAAGCCTTTGCCAGATCGAGCTTAATCACCAAACCTTTCTCATTTCTTTGACAGCTAGAGTGAACTGCTTCTTGCACCAGCACAATGTTGTCCAGAATCTTTCTTCCTTTTATGAAACTGCCTTGGTTTTCAGGGATGATATATGGCAGAATGTTTTTAAGCCTATTGGCTATAATTTTTGAAACTAACTTATAGCTGGAATTGCACAAGGATATTGGCCTGAACCTGCTGAAGTCCGAAGTGCCTTTCTCTTTTGGGATCAAGGCCAGAAAGGCAGAGTTGATGCCACCGCCCAGTTTAGCACAGTTTTGGGATTTTCTAACCATTCTCAATAGGTCTTTTTTAATTGTTGCCTAGCAAGTCAAGAGAAACCTGACAGAGAACCCATCCGGGCCAGGGGCTTTGTCAGGCTCCATGCTGTCTAGAACATCCTTTAACTCGTCCATGCTAACCGGGGCTGTCAGCTTGGCGTTATCCGAGTCCTGGACGCAATTGGGGATAAGATCTATCGGATAGACATGAGGATCAATCACTGGTTCTTCAGGCACCGAATAAAGATCTTGATAGAAGGAATAAGCAGCTCTCTTAATTCCTTCAAAATCCTTAATCACAGTGTTTTGGTGATGAATCTCTGAGACTGATTTAAAGTTCTTACGGGCCTCAGCTTGTTTATGGAAGAAGCTGGTATTTTTATCTCCGGAGTGCAACCATAAAGTCCTCGAATTCTGGCGCCAATATTCTTCCTCCTCCCTGCTTGATCTGTGGACCTCTTTTTGAAGCTCGATTTCTTTTTGTAACATACTTGGAGAAACAATTCTCTGCTCCATATCTAACTGATGAACAACAAGCCTGTTTAGAGTTTCTTTTCTCTTGGCCATGGGGGATTTCAGATTTTTAGCCCACTCTTTTAGATTTTTTTTCAGGACCCTAATTTTCTCTTCCCACACAAAGAATGGGGAACCGACGACAGGCTTATTCCAGGATTTAGACACCACCTCTTGGAATCCCTCTTGCTGAATCCCCAGAGGGCTGAAATGAAATGGGATAGGGCCAAAATTGTTGTCCTGGGAGAGCTCTAGAAGGATGGGCTTATGATCGGAGGTAAGATTTGGAAGGATTTTAGAGGAAGCCATGAGGCCACTAGACAGGAAAGAAGTGTGTACAAGGAATCTATCCAGCCGGGCAGCAATATGGTTTGGGCCAATTCTTTTGTTGGACCAAGTAAATTTGCCTGAGGATGGCTTAATATCCTCCAGGTCCCAACCCAGCATTATATCTTCAACCCATTCTCTGGCAGGGTCCCTTACAATGGAGCCTCCCTTTTTCTCATCGAGAGCTAGAGTGACATTCAGGTCACCCGCAATAATGATATTCCCAGGGTTTTGCTCTAGAAGAAATGAATGAAGCGAGTTCCAACAGATTTTTTTCTCATTGGGCAAAACAGGAGCATAAACATTAAACATACTTACTTGCTGTCCAGATTCCTTGTGTAGAAGCTGAGTGAGAAGCCAGTGGTGGCTGCTTTTTTCTTGAAGAAAATCATACATATCGCTGTTCCAAAAGGTGGCTATTCCACCAGAAGCGCCTCTTGCGCTGACCGCTCTTCCCTGGCCTTTGTTCCAAAAAACTTTGCTAGTCTGGAGGAGGGGAAGATCCTCCATCTTTGTCTCCTGGATGAGGAGGATTTCAGGCGAGTAATTTCTCACTAAATCTTTCAAGGCTTCTTCTTTCAACCTACTGCCTAAACCTCTGCAGTTCCAGGAGACGTATTTCATTATTTACTGGAGTAGGGGAGAGAGACTCCTATTGGAGCCTTGATGCTCTTGCGCCCAGATCTGGTATTCATCATTGCTTTGAGAGTTTTTTGAGACCCCTGGAGAACATCTGAGTAAGTTTTTTCCTCTCTCAGTTTCTTCTTGGATTTGCGCCCTCTAGTCGTCTTGATAGGGGAGATTAACGAATTGTCAGTTTCAGAATCTCTATCTTCTGAATCTCCCTCAGAGTCTGAGGCTAGACTAATATGTTCTTCGCTGCCTTCATTTCTTTTCTGAGAGTCCTCTGCTGGGGGAACATTTGGTTCATCTTCAGTTTCCTTCGCTTGCTTCCCCTTATTTTCTGTTTCCTCTTGGGAATCCTTGGTGTCCACTTTTTCTCCAGAGGAGGAGCCGACTTTGGCAGCAGCAGCAGATTTTGAGATAGGGGCCTGCTTTCCCAGAGAGGCTGAGGGGATCTGCCGCGGCGGCATTGGAACAGCCTTTCCCTTTTTGATTTCTTTCCATCCTTCTTCTTCTACCGAAATCACTGATGGGGCTCTTGGGCAGTTTCTCTGGAAATGACCGTGCTCCTGACAGGTACGGCATTTGAAAGGCAGCTGCTCGTAGTCCAGCTTCTGGTAGTGCTGCCATTCTCCAACTTTGAGTTTGATTGCTTCTGGTAGACCGGCTTCTAAGTCGACTTCCACGCAGATTCTGGCGCAAGTATATTGGCCCTTGTGATCAGCTTTGTCAATGAAACGACCCAGCCCATTCCCAATCTTCTGCAGAGATTTGTAGCTCCAACAGTGAATCGGAAGATTAGGTAAACGGACCCAGACCGGCGCCTCCTTCGGAACATCGACGGATGGATCAAAATCGGGATTCCATTTGTTTAGATACAGTCCCTGATTTCCCATAAAATATGGGCCATTTCTAAACACCAGATCTCGGTCTTCTTTGGTGGTGAATTCGAAAATAAAGTAGCCGCGTCCCACAGCATAACAGATCACGTTATTTTGCAGCTGAGGTCTCCAGTTTCGCTGAATCCAATCATCCGTGGTTCTGGAGGAAGGCCATCGACCCATAAACTGCCCGACCAGACCTCTGTCAGACAGAGCAAGAGCTATTTTGATCGGTTGTTCCTCTGGGAGAGCTATCTCTGGAATTTCTTCAAGTTTTTTTATAAATTTTGGAACCTCAACGTTCTGAATCTCTTTCCCTTTCTTCGTTAATAGCAATCGAAAGGCTTCTGCAGAGGTTGAAGGAGGGGTGGGAGCGGACTCCCCACCCCCAGGCCCGCTCATGGCAGCGTCAACGAATGGCGGCGGCGGCAGACCTAGGCTCGGCTCCTCAGAACAGAGCAGTGCGCGCGCGTTTCATAAAAAGATTCATATGTTAGCATTGTGTTATTTGAATATGTTAATACATGTCTATAGCCTATTTTTTTTCTAAAATTCAGGAATGTGCTAGCTTATCTCTTGTAATGTCGTCAACCAAAAAAATAACAAAACATGAGCAATATTAAGATATATTAAATAAAAAGAAGAAAACATAAAAGAGAATATCGTTAAAATTGCAAAATACATCCTTTTTATTAAAGATCTCTAGTGAGTAATGTTCATGGGCCTTTTTGAGGTAACAACCTCCTTAAGCATGGTTTCATGAACCTTACACCTTAAAAATGATAAGAAACCAATAACTACAATCCTCTTCAAGGGGAACCTCCTTTAAAGGATAAAATGTACAAGGCAATATTTGATGATTCTAAGGCTAGGTATCATTAGTATGCATGTAAGAGATAAAGGATACAATTATAATAAAATGGGAGCATGAGAGGTTCTATACTACATAATATTATAATAATAGAAGATTTAATCATTCAACATCTAGGGATTAATAAGTAGTTTTAGGGTATAATGGTGCTTGTATAGGGCTTAACATACCCCTTCCATTCAAAAAAGTGTTGTTCCGTTGGTGTTTTTTCATGAACAACTCACCTTCCCATGTATATTCCCATTGGTAGGTTCTTCCATTTGATGAGGTGCTTAGTAATTGTTCGATTTCTTAGCTGGTTAGTCTTTGTTTACAAGATTGTTTCTAGTTGTAGTATTATTTTCCCTTCTTCATTAATCTTTGGTAGAATAGTTTGGACTGAGATCTTGTCACTAATTACATTCTTTAAGCAAAAAACATTGAAGACTAGATGTACATGTCAAGATGGTGGCAACTCCAATTTGTAAGTTATACATATAATCCTTTGCAACACCTTATAGGGCCCATAACATATATGTGCTCATTTGTTGTCCTTCTTTCATTGCTTGAGGTACATATGTTCATATGGTTGTAGTCTCACAAATACCCACTGTCTCACTTCAAATTCCATTTCACTGTGATGTTGATATGCTTGTTGTTTCATCCTATTTTGTTCCATAACCAAGTTTTCCTTCAATAGTTTGAGAACCTCTTATTGGTTTTGTATGTTTTCCTATACTGCTTGAGCATTTATAGTCCTTATCAAGGGTGATGTAGTGGATGGAGGATGCTATACATAAATTTCCATAAATGGTGACATTTTTAATGAGGTATGTAAGAATGTGTTGTATCACCATTCTGCCAAGGGAAACCATTTGACCCATTCTATATGTTTATCATATGAAAATAAACGTAGTTATCCTTATAAACATTTATTCAAAATATCAATTTCCCATTAGATTGAAGATGATAATTTGAGTTGTGAGCCAAGTGAGTACCCAAACAAGAAAATAATTGAGTCCAAAAATTTATAATGAAAATTGGATCTCTGTCACTTACAATAACCTTTGGTATTCCATGTATCATTTGGACTATTTCAATGAATGCTTCTATGTCTATACTTTATTTAAAAGGATTAGAAAGAGAGAAAAAATAGGCATACTTTTCCATTCAATCTAACACTACCATAATGATACTATTTCCTTCAAATTTGGGTAAACCTATAATAAAATCCATTGAAATTTATTCCAAATGCTTGCTTGGTATGGATAATGTTAGAAGGAACCCTGGGGTCTTGATTATATATCCCTTTTTTTATTTTTTATTTTTTATTATCGTACCACACATACCACCAAAAAAAAATTCACATTTTCTTTAAGACATTCCCAAAAAAATAATTGTTGATCATATGGTATGTCTTCAATAACCCTAAATGTCCTCCTACGAGAAAGTGTGTAATTTTGAAAGGACCTTATATTTTAGTTGAGAATTATTACATAAGTATAAGTGATCTTAATACCATAGTAAATCATTTTTATACAATTTTTTTTTCTATTGCATGGGGGTCCTCCTATAGTTTTTGAATAATCCCCCAAATCTTCTCATCTTGCTCCCATTATATCCTTGCTTCTTCTACCTATTCATATTGTGTAATGGAAATAGCACATAGTAAACCATTTGTGTCTTCCTCTTTCCTTGAGTGCATATACCACAATACTTTGTTTTCCCTTTTTGTAGATAATTTCAAAGTCATAACCCAAAATATTTGTGACCCATTTTTTTTCTCTTTTGAAGATAGTCTTTGCTCTAAGAAGTACTTTAGATTATCATGACCTCTTTTTACTTTTAAGTGTCTTCCTATTGGTTATGGATCTCATTTCTTAACTGCATGTAGTATGGAAAAAAATATTTTTCATATATGGGTTTGAGTAAGTTATTTACTTTAAGTTCACTACTTTCAAAGGACATGGGCCTTCCTTCTTGCATCAAAACTGCACCAATGCCATGAGGCATAACACTCCCCAATGAAGGTCTTTTCGAAATTAGGTGTCACTAAAGTGGGAGTTGTATACATAGCCTATTTAAGTTTTTTAAAAGCTTTTGTTTCTTATTTAGTCCAAGAAAATTCTTCCTTCAATAATTTTGTTAGAGGTGCCGCAATTTGATCAGAATTATTGACAAAATTGTGGTAATGACATATTAATCCTAAGAATCCTTTGAGTTTCTTCAAGATATTAGGGGATTCGTCATTCCCTCATAGCTTTGATTTTATTATGATCCACCTTGACACCCTCATGTTATACAATATGACCCAAATATTCCACTTCTTGAACCCCAAAGACACTCTTGGAAGGATTTGCATATAGTTGTTTCTCTTCCAATGGTGTTAAGACACTTTCAACATGTACATGATCTTCCCAACATTTGTTGTAGATTAGTATTTCATCCAAAAATACAAACATAAATTTTCTAAGGAAGGGTTTGAAAATAGAATTCATCAAGCTTTGAAATGTTGAAGGTACATCTGTAAGTTCAAATAGCATAACTAAAAGCTCATAATGAACTTAATGTGTTCTAAAGGATATTTTCAGAATATCTTCTTGCCTCATTCTAATTTTATGATATCCAGGATGAAGATCCAACTTAGAAAAGAAAAATACTCCATGTAATTCATCTAATATTTCATTAATGATAGGAATATGAAACTTATCTTTGATTGTCATTTTTTGAGCCATTTTTAATTTGGACACATACACCATGAACCATCGTTTTTCATAATCGTCACCATTGGTGAAGAGAAATTTCTCTGGATAGGTTGAATGATGCCCACCTCTAACATTTCTTGATTCACCATATGCTCACTATCGCTCTTTTGTGCATGTGTTTACTTTTAAGGGTAATGTTAGGTGTTGTCATTCTAGGTTGCAAAAGAATATCATGGTCATGATATCAGATTGGTGCAATACCCTTATGAATCTCTCCAAATACCATATAATGATTTTTGATAACTTTTTGGAGATCTGCTTAAGTATAGCATATATATTTTTGAACATATAGTGAACACAATTGTCAAATTACACTATGGTGTCTCCTTTTCATCAATTTTGTCATGTTATTAGAGCTTATCACTTTACTGGGTTCCATTGGATACCTCTAAGCTCAATTTCCTTTCCTTTTGAGAAAAATATTATGAAAATATCCTGAAAATTAAGTGCTAATGTTCCTAATCATTGTAACCTTTGGAACCCTAGTAAAACATTAGCATCACCCATTTGGATTAAAATCATGGGACTAACCAACAAATACTCACTCATATTTAGATTCATATTATGGATATTCCCTAAACAATTTATGGTACCTCCATATGCAATTATTACTTGAAATTATGGTGTCAGATATACAAAGAAATTAAGAAGTCTTCCCAATTTGTAGTTGATGAAGTTATGGGAACTACGTGAATCAATCAATATTGTTACCTTTTGTTTTTTGATATATCCTTCTATCTTGAGGGTTTGTTGAGTATTTATGCCAAATAATGCATGACAAGAGATTGTGGGAATAGTCTCTGCTAGCTTTATACCTTGTGAAGTTTCCACTTCTTGATATTCTTCATCTTCATAGTCTAAGTAGAATAATTTCTTCTCATTGCATTTATGCCCCTTACTATGTTTGATATCACAATTAAAAAATAGTATTTTTGCTCTTCTTTCATTCATTTGTTAAGGGTTCAACCTAGTCTATTTATTGAGGGGGAGAATGATTTTTTCTATAGTTATTAGTGACCAATTTTCTAGTGGCAATCTTTTTACTTTAAATTTTCCTTTCCATATGGAAAGATGCTCTAGATATATAGGTTAAAAAATTATTCACCTCATGTTGGATGCTTTACTTTAAAGTTTCTATAAATAGGTATACCAAATTATCCTCTGAAATATTCGTTAATCTAAGACTCAATTTTTGGAATTATTGAATGTGCTCTATAAGTAGACCTTTTTGTCGAAGATTTACCAATTGAATGAATAATATATTTCTCTTAATATCCCCATAATGTGCTATCAAATTCTCTATAAAAATGGACCAAAATATAACATAATCAATTTTCATTTCACAAAGCCATCGATACCGTACATGTTTCTCTTGTTCTAAAAAATTGGATGCAATATTTACCTTTCGTAAGGATGCTAGTTTTTGCAGATCAAAGTATTGCTCCATATAAAATATCCATGTTACAGGATCATTACCATCAAGCTTCCTCATATCGATCTTTGAAATGCAATAGTTTGTTGGCACTAACTTGAAGCCCTGATTATGTGGACATTGAACCAAAAATTCATGATTATGGTTCTACGCTTCAATATCTTTTTCTCTTCAATTGTGATAAACTACTCCCCATATGAGATTAATTCTCAAAATCATGCTTATCCTTATGTTCATGATTTCCTTGTATCTCCACATCCATTTTAGGGAGGTCTTTTAATAATAAAAATTTGTAATTCTTTTAGTTCTTTTGTGATGGATTTTTGTATATCTTCCTTGACATTTTTCATTTCTTCCTTATTTTTATTCATCTTTTTTTCCCATTTCTCTTTAAGTTTTTCTTGAGAACTTGATAAATACACCTTTTTAAACATACTACCATCCATTTCATTAATTTCTTCTCTATTGAGATAGTCTAAATTCTAAGTCTTCACTTTTTTCATGAGTCAAGCATGAGCCTTCAATAGGTTCAATTAGTGTAGTATCTTTGTTTCAAGGCATGCTGTAAAATAATAATGGTAATACTTTTTATCACAACTTCCAGTCACAAAAAAGTTGGATATTCTAATCAATAGTTAGGTCACTTGTAAGTTATGTACCTTTAAAACCTTAATTTGGAGAAAATATAAATGGATGAAGTTTTTCTTGATATACCTCTAAGATTTGAGTCCTTATAGATCTAAAACTTTGGTACCAAAATTTGATTTGTCAAGTTAAAGTTATGATAACTTTTCCAAAACTTGCTAATCTTTGGCCTCTTCACATTGGAAAAATCATATAACATGTCGCTTGTCCAATTCTATAAATATATTTGTAATTTTTTTTACCTAAGGCACTTCCATATGTCTCCAAAAATTCTTGACAATTTCACAATTTGAAAAGTCCCAAAAAAGAAGATATAGCAAAAATACCAAGATGGCATGTTTAAAATTTATTTCAATATTGTTCACAAATCATAACTTCCATAGATTATATAACTCTAAAAGTACAACAAATCAAATTACGAAATTTTAATAATATGTTTCCCAATATTTCTCCATTATATGGTCCAAGTTTCAATGTATGAAACCACCTCTAAAAAAAATCTATTGTGAAAATTCTAAACTAACTTATTTGAAGCTAATTTCAGGAGCATTCAAGAACATTAAATTCTTTACAACATATATATGAAATTATAACGAACCAAGATTTGAAATTTGAACTAGTTTTTTACTTAAATTTATCCTCAATGTGGTCCAAGTTTCACTTTTTGAAACCTCCCCAAAAAATTTTATAGAAAAAAAATCTAAAGTAACATGTTTTAAGTTGATTTGAGGAGCATTCAGGAACCCTAACTTCCTTAGAGCATATATCTGAAAATATAGCGAACTGAGAACTAAAATTTGAATTAGATCTTGCTTGAGATATATCTTCAATATTCATCATTTTTCACCATTTAAAACCTTCCAAGAAAAAATCTATAGCAAAAATGCCACGGTGGCCTATTTGAAACAACAAAACCCTATGATCATTAGGTCTAATACCAAATGTTATGAACCTTGTGCTTTAAAAATTCCATAAGAAACAAATAATTATAGTATTATTTTAGGGAGAAACATATTTTTACAATGAATACAATGTAGAAGGCAATATGTGATGATTTTAAGACTAGGTCTCTTAGAATATATATAAAATACAAAGGATACAATTATAATAAAATTGGACCATGAGAGGTTCTAGCCTACATAACATTATAAAAGTAGAAATGTATCACTCAATATATAGGGCTTAATAAGGGGTTATAAGGGTAACATGGGACTTATATAAGGCTTAACACATAGCTCCAAATATAATAACAACATTTTAGAAAACATTTCATAGCCTTCTAGATTCATAAATAGCTTCTTAATAGAAAAAAAACCTAACTGCTTGTGGTCCCATCACTAATGGTTACCAATTGCCTAATGTGCCTTAATAAAGAGAAAATTTTTCCCATTCAGTAACTACCAATTAAATCTCTAATGGGAATTATTCAATGAATATGTCGTTGTACATTAATTGACTAAAAGCAAAGCATCCAAGGTAGGGAGGTTATTGTAAGACGCTAACAAGGCCATAAACATCAAATTATATATAAATGAAAGATATTTCAATTCATATTTGTTTTAGGTTCAAGTGAGATCTATGATATTATAAATTTGAAAGTTTACATTTCTTTTTTATCATTAATTTTATTTATTTATTATGATCATCTACTTATTTATTTTCTTTATTTGTTTTCAAGTACCATATGAACATGTTGTGTACAAAAAGGAAGGATTTATATATCCATTGAAAAAGTGCATTGGAATGCATTTTTATTAAGAGCATATTTAATGTTATAGAATATATTCCACATGAAATGTAGGAAGTTGGTTTGACTCAAGGAGTGTTTAGTACAACATATGTGGAAAATACTTCAAAATAGCCTCAACCACCATTGAAACAATTATTTACACAAATATTATTTTCAATACACTATAAGCATCACATCCAATGGAATCACAAAAGTATGTCTAAGAAGAAATTGTAGTACATGAAACTAAAGATGTACTTGAAGTAAATGATGAATTTGGCATTCAAATATGATTAGTTTTTTGTATTCATAAGGTGTTTGGACATTGAAATTTATACATTCATTGTATATATATTATTGTATCACATGCCAATTGAGTTTAGCTTGGATGGCTGGAGGGAATACTTGTTATCCTCCCCACCGAGGTTCAAGTCTTGTAAGTTGACATTTTGATGCTATGGAATATAGTAACTTTGTTGCATTCTTAAGTGAGTTTATACTAAGGGCTAGCCTAGTAGCAACAACCTCTCTCTTTCATTTGGGCTGAGAAGGAGGATGCCTTTCTTCCTCGTGCAATACTCAATGCCCAAAATTATAAAAATCCTTGAAAAAATATATATATTAGGGTACCACCATAAATAATTGTAATATGTCCTTTACACATTATCATTTTTATATGAAAATAATCCCTAGTGAAACCTTCTAATCACTTCCTCACATTTTATAAATGGTACTTGAGATAAATGTTTCCAATAAACAACATGTAACCTAAGCCCAAGGGACCTAGGTTGATACAACCCTATGACCTTTGATGATCTATGAAATGGATCTTTATTTCTACAAACTCATTCCTCTCATTTTGACAAATGTTTCCTCTTTTCCTTTATAAAACACCTTTGATCCTATATTTAACACAGGATGCTAAGGTATGATACATGTTTGATTATTTTTCTATTTCATGTTAAAGATTAGAACCAGGAATTAGTTAAAGGGTGACTTGATACTATAGTTATATGTTTTGAATAAATATGAGGCACTAATGTCCGTTGTTCGAGATATAAATATGGATCATAATTTATATAGTCACCTACTGTTCAGGGGACAGTTGGCATATTCGAACCGATTTTTTTTATAAGAAAGGAATAACAAGGGAGCATATTTCTAGGTTTTTGGGCATCTCATTTGTGAGTATACTTCAAAAAATGCTCATGAAGTAATCAGATGGTCTAGTTATTTCCTGGATCCTTTCCAAAGTCCAAATGTGGTGTTTCATTTTTTGTGAATTAATGTATTAACAACCAAGATACCTTGGCGTAGAATCGTTGTTATGTCGCTGAGGTTCAATATTGAATTCCATATGTAACTTATGTAAGTATGTTTGGTCTAATTTTATAAATTGGGGCGAATCGTTTGGATAATGTAGCCTCTAAACTTAGTTAGTTGTTGGGACAAAGATCCCTCTATTATCTATAAATATGTATGCATAAACTCGTAATAGTATGTTGTTGTTGAAACTTTACTACATTTTTGTTTGATAATAAAATTACTTGTGGATGGACACTTGATCTATTGAGTTTGTCTTTGTAAATTCAACCATTGGACACAGGTAGAACCTTGAATTTGGCTCGCTCGAGGTAAGGTCCTCCGCACATTTTATTTCCAGTAATTTATATATGTGTGTTTCTTTCTTTCAATCTTTCTTTCTTTAACTATTCATTAGATTTAGATCAACCGAATAATTTTACATAGTGTGTTTAATTGAAGTGTGGTTGATTTTATTTTAATCTCTATACTTTCATGGGCCATGTTCTTTGCTTTAGTTTGTGTAGAGGTGATTGCACAATTGTTTCATAATCAACAGTTATTGCTGCAAAATCAGGTCTTGATAGGAATCATATTTATAATTGTATATTTCTCTTAAGATTTAAACTCCAAAATTCAGGAAACTTATGGATAAACCAATTTAAGTCTTTTAACCTGTCTCGATCATGATTTCCATCACCTACAGGTTTCATGCTTAACAATATAACTTGGTATGAACTTTGGTACCGGTGCATATAGAATAGAGTCCTCACAAGGACAAACCCTGGTTGATAATTAAATGCTTATGTGAATTATCTTAAATAAAAATATAAGTATTCACACCATCATTTTTTGGCACCATTTTCGAGGAGGCACTCAAGAGTATTGGAGGTTCCTATCAAATAGGAAACGACACTGGGAGTAGAAGTGATCAAAGGGAGATAGTTAGTTGAAACTTTCAGTAACCTACATCTTAAATATATTGACTTTAAAAGCATGTTAGTATATATAGAAAAACATAGGTATAAAAAATAAAAAGTTCGTAAAAACCCAAATAAGTGGAGTAGTAGGAGCAACACCTACTAACATCCACGCAGATAAGGAAGGGAAACTAGCGAGGGGCCGTTTTTTTAGAAGAGTTCAGTAGGGAAACCATAGAAAGGTGGGGAATCAATAGGAGAAGGAATTACATTCAATGAGGATACATAAAGCTCTTCAACATATAATAAAGTCCAAACCCCTTAAACTACAAGAGAGGAAAAGATAGGATCTTGTTGCAATGGTTCAAATGAAGAATATTCCTCTCTCTACCCCCCCTGAATTTCCATGGCCTTTCTAAGGAGGACCTTGATACATTTATTTTTGAGTTTGACATTTTTTTTTGTAGTTAAAATTTCTCCATGGATGCAAAAAAATTGAAATTGTTTCCCACAAATTTGAAAGATGTAGCTCTCCATTTGTATATGGGTCTTGGAGGAAACTCCATTCAAACCCAGGATGAAATGAAGGGAATATTCTTGAAGAAATATTAGGACTATTGTAAAGTCAAATATTACAATGAAGAAATATTCAGGATGTCCCAAGTCGATGATGAGAGTTTAGAGGATTATGTGGAATGATTTCTATGTACTCTACAAAGGAAAAAGTAAAACTCCCTAGGTCTTGACACTTTGTGTATCCTTTTTATCAAGGGTATACATGAATATTTCCTTGAAACCTTAAATCTCATGGGTGTGGGAGATGTATTTCAGTTTTCTTATGACAAGATCTATAAGTTATGCACATGATATTATAGAGGAATTTCGAAGTATAATCAAAATTATCGGGATGTAACTTGCAGGACTAATAGACCCAATGGAATAGGGGAAACTAAATCTGAGCTAGGGAATATATTAGATAACTTTAAAATTGATACCCTTGGCACCCTAAGCTCTCAATTAGATGCCTTTAAAGCCAAGAAAAAGGAGGATGATGCTAACTTATCCCTATCTATATTTCTCTCCAAATGTCACAAGAAGCACCCTCTACGAGAGTTCCCATTAAACAATATTGAAATATGAAACATATATGAGTAGAATAATTCAACCTAGGAATACCCCTCTCTTCCTGAGCTTAAGGTTATGTTTCAATAGGTTAGTGAAGGAACGAGACACATTTTCTTCTTGGCACAAAAGAGACCTTAACCCCTTCATTCCTATGGAAACACACTCTAGGATCCATCTATATATCCTCCTCAATACTTTGGTTGGTACCCTTTTATACCTTGGCCTAAGTGCCCCCCACAAATGAAAAATCAAGATTGGATCCTAGGCTGGAGAGGACCTTATTCCTATGGAAGTGTGACACCACAAGTACCACCTCAAAATTATATGCAACAACTTCAACTACCCTTGAATCAACCTACTCAAACTCAAACTAAACAACAACCCCAGTTTCTAGCTCAACCATTTCCTAACCTAAACAATAAAGTAGCTTAACACGCCTACAATGCCAAGCTACCTTTCTTTTGTAGTTATAATATATCATTAATGGACTGTGATAATATTAATTTATGTTTTGGGAAGGTAATTCTAAATCATACTTCTCCTATCATTTAAGAACAAGATGATGAATACACTTCCCAAAACTAGGACTGCCTCCTTTTATAGTTCAAGATACAACAATCAATCAACCTCTTGAAAAATAAAATGCTCCTTACCCTATGACATTGAGTTTGGAAAAACCCCTTATAAAACCTGAATTCGATTTTCTAAGAGAGTTTAGGAATTTATGCGTAAAAATTCCACTACTGCAAACGATCATAGATCTTCCTATATATGCAAAAGCACTTCGGGAACTATGTTTGAAAAATATAGGAAGGAAAAAGAAGGACCCTAATATAGTCTAGGTCATTAGGGAAATTATCCAACCTAATGCATGAAAAGGTGATTACAACAAAATATGGAGATCTTGGGAATCTTATTATGATGGTTAATATTAAAAATATCCATATAGAAAACACATTGATTGACTTAGGTGAAACCATCAATGTAATGACTAAAGAAACTATGGAAAAGCTTGGCTTATTAGGCTTGATATCAACTCCCGTTGTCCTCAAACTCGTTGATCGATCTACTAACAATCTAGAAGGAGTCATGGAAGACATAGTTGTTTCCATAGACTCGTGGGAATATCTAGCTGATTTCATAATTCTTCAACATAAAACCAACCTTGGTGGCTATCCACTAATCTTAGGGAGATCAGTTGTCAATCAGTTGGACATAAATCAGGGGACACAAATATTTTCCATGGCAAATCCATGAAAAATCTTACATTATATCCAGCTGACAAAGCTTCATTGGAATTTGAGAACCCCTTATAGTGAAGATAGCGATGAAGAACTCACGAGACTATTGGATGTGGAGGCTAATTATCTTCCTGATTTAGAGGTCTTGTTTTAACTACGTTTGGATCCCAATCCCCGATGGTGGGGTGTTGGGGCTTTCCCCCCACTTTACTTCCTAGAGGGCCTTTGGGGGGGGGGGGGGGGGGACTGCATGTTGGAGCCCCCCCCCCCCGCCCCGAACGGGGGTTCAAGGGCAGCACCACTGAAGCTAAAAATAGATGAAAAATTGCCTTTTGTAAAATTTTGTACTTTTGTATTCAATCTAGGTCATTCATTAGGCGGATGATCTAACAATAGAAGTTATGAAAGAATTCAGACTTCTGTGATCCATAATCTTGTTTACGAGAATGATTTCGGCAAAATCACATAAAAAATCATTTGTCGACGCGTTTCGAACCAACCAGTGTGGTTCATCGTCAGGACCAGTGTGGTTCATAGAAGTTATGCTTAATTTAGGGTTTTTTTTCCCTAGAAGGAAACCCCTTGGTTTATATGAGGGTATTGTATTGAAGATGTGTATTATTATTCTAAGTGAGAAAGAGAAAGGAGATTGTGTGAGAGCAAAGAGGAAATTACAACAGATATGTTGTAGGTTGTATCTTTTCATTTTGCTAGATAATATAAAAGGAAGGACTGGTTGTTTCTCCGTGGACATAGCCCAAATTGGGTGAACCATGTAGATATGTGTCTCTCTTGTTCTATGAATTTTTGTATTTGTGTGTACACAATATTTTGTGTATTTCATTGCTTCGTTAATTAATTTCTAAGACATAGCTCTCTTGACCCATGAACAGGCTACTACTTTCAAGGAGGATACTGAAGATGACTTGATTCGTACCACTTTAACCAACCCTCATGATGGCCATCTTTCACCATATGATCGAATATTAGAGAAACATTGTCAAGAAACATGCTCATCTATTGAGTTAGCACAACAATTAGACTAGTTAGGCTTACTCGATATTGATAATCAAACCAAGGTTGTCGAAATATATCCTAGAAAGACTCTTAACATCAATGTCCACATAGAGCCATCCCAACAAAAGAAACTGGTAGAATTACTTGAAAGTAATAACAGTTCTTTTGCTTGGGACTATATTGATATGAAAGTTATTTCTCTTAATCTGTGAACTTATCTTATCTATCTGGAGGAGGATGTATGACCAATCAGGAAACCTCATGGAAGGATGAACCCCACTCTAAAGGACATTGTGAAAGAATAGTTACAAAAATTGCTAAATACTAACTTTATTTATCCCATTTTTTTTTATAGCAAGTGGGTTTATCCTTTAGTTATCGTCCCCAAGAAAAGCGGGAAATGGAATATATGCGTCGATTATCGAGAGTTAAATAAGGCTACCTTGAAGGATTATATTGCATTACCTTTTATCGACCAAGTCTTGGATACTCTGGTTGGAAATAATTTTTCTCTTTTCTTCATGGATTTAATGGCTACAATCAAATTCATGTAGCCTCTAAAGACCAAGAAAATACTACCTTTACTTGTCCACGGGGAACATATGCATATGAAGTGCTCTCGTTTGGTTTGTGTAATGCTCCAATTACATTCCAACAAGATGTTCTCGATATATTTTATGATCTAACCCATGATTGTATCAAAATCTATATGGATGAATTTACTATTTATGGATACACATTCAAATAAGCGTTAAAAAACATAAAGAAAGTATTGATCCATTGTCAAGAAACAAATATATCTCTCAGTAATACAAAGTGTCAGATGCTCCTTAATTAGGGGTTCATTTTAGGACATCATGTTTCCTTTAAATAGATTAGAGTGGACCTTGTCGAAATAGAAGTCATTCTTAAGCCAGCTACCCCTACCACACAAAAGGATGTCTGCAAGTTCTTGGGTTATGCAAGATATTGTCGTAGGTTTATAGAGAATTTTACCAAGATAACCTCTCCCCTCTTTCATATTTTAACTAAGGTTGTATAGTTTTCTTGGAATGAGCAATGTCAACAAGATTTTGATACACTGAAACATAAATTATCCACTGCTCCCATTCTTCATGGTCCTAATTGATCTTTACATTTTCACATCCACACTGATGCTTCATGCATGGTTATTGGTTTTGTATTAGGATATAAAGAAGAACAAAAACCATATGCCATTTACATGGCAGTAAAAATCTAACCCCAACTGAGTTAAACTATACAGTTACAAAAAAAAATTCCTTTTGTAATCCATGCCATCAACAAATTTCGCCACTATATTACTAGAACATTGATCATTTAGCCATCTGATATCTCATGAAAGAACCTATCACTCATAGAAGAGTGAATAGTTGGTTGCTTCTTCTACAAGAATTTGACTTTATTATTATTGATAAACCTAGAAAAGAAAATGTTGTTGTTGATTTTATATCAAGACTCCATGAAGACAAGTATGATTCTACAAAAGGTATTTTTCTTGATGAGAACTTGTTTGATTTATCTATAAAAATACCTTGGTTTACATATATTTCTAACTACTTGGATGCAGGGAAACTTCCACAACATGTATTGCCTAGAGAGCGACAAAAAGTCGTAAGAGATAGTGCTAAATACTCTTGGATTCAAGGGTAAATTTTGTTTTGAACCAAGCTTGATCATGTGATTAGGAGATGTATGTGGGAGGATGGAATTTACAACATTTTAAAGGCTGGCAATGATGAACCTTGTGGGGGGGAATTTGCAGATAAAAGGACAACGAATAAAATTATGTGATAGGGGTAATATTGGCCTACCATTTTCAAGGATGCCAAGAAATACGTCAGAAGTTGAGACAAGTGTCAAAGGATGGGAAAGCCAACACAATATGATGAGATGCCACTTCAACCAAAAATAATGTTAGAGCTCTTTGAGAAGTGGGCCCTTGACTTTGTGGGGCCAATCAACCCACCATCGAAGCATAAATCATACATCTTAGTATGTATTGATTATGTGACTAAGTGGGTGGAGGCAAAGGCTTTACAAGGTAGACTGAATAAGCAATGGTTGAATTCTTATATGACAAGATATTTTTTCAATTTGGTATACCAAGAGATGTTGGGTGTGGAGATTGATTATATTCCTGATTGTTCGAAGGTTTTTTGTTTCTGCTGTGTTGCATCCCTAATCCTAATTGAGAGGCAACATCACTTGTTTAATCATCATCAAGGGGTCCGAGGGGTGGGGGGGGAGGTGATGATGAATTTTATGAGACCCCCCCAAGAGGGGATTCTATGTTAATTTAGGGTTTTTTTCCTAGAAGGTAACCCTCTATTTATACGAGGGAATTTATATTGTAACTTTTTATTGTTATTTTGAGTGAGAAAGATAGAGGAGATTGTGCGAAAGAGAAGAGGAAATTACAGTGGATCTATTGTAGGTTGTATCTCTTCATTTTGATGGACAATATAAAAGGAAGGATTGAATTTTTCTCCATGGATGTAGCCCAAATTGGTGAACCACATATATCTATGTCTCTCTTGTTTTATGCATTTTTATATTTGTGTTTACGCAATATTTTATGTGTTTCATTACTCTATTTATTATTTTCTAGCAACTGGTATGAGAGCCGAAGGTATATTTGGCTGATAAACTCGCAGGAGAGAAGGGTTCTTGGTTCGCATGGGAGAAATGGAAGAATATGGCAGGTCTATGGTTGAGAAATTTAACAGCCAAAACTACTAGTTGTGGAAGATGCAGATGGAAGATTATCTGTATCAAAAATATCTATACCTACCATTGAATATAAAATCAAAGAAGCCGACGAGTATGATGAATGTAGAATGGGAGATTCTCAACAAAAAGGCACTAGAAACAATACGACTGTGTTTAGCAGTATCGTTGACATTCAACATTTCAATGGAAATGAAAACAGAAGGTTTAATGATGGAATTGGCCAAACTATATGAAAAACCCTTAGCCTTAAATAAGGTATTTCTTATGAAGCATATATTTAATATGAAGATGTCAGAGGGTGGATCTGTTGATGATCATTTAAATGAATTTAACAAGGTTACCAGTCAATTAATTTTTGTAGGGGTAAATTTTGATGATGAAGTTAGGGCACTGTTATTCTGTGCTCATTGCCAGAAAGTTAGAACGACTTAGTTATGACTATTAGTAAATTTGTCTTTGGATATAATACTTTAAATTTTGATGATGTTGTTAGTGCCATCCTTAGTGACGAAATGTGATGGAAAAGCTATAGTGAGACATCAGGTAATGCTTTGACTGCAGAGACTAGGGGAATGAAAATGGAAAGAGGAAGGAGCCCACGAAACCAGAGTAAGTCAAGAAAAGGTAGATAAAAATATAGATCAAGGATAGTGTGTTGGAAATGTGGAAAGAAAGGATACCTGAAGAAATATTGTGAATCTCAGAAGGGAAAGGAAGGATATGGACAACAAGAGAACAATCATGAATCAAATGTGAGGTGATGTGTTGCAAAATGATTTGATTCTTTCATTAGAGAATATTATTGATGCTTGGGTGGTAGATTCAGGGGCTTCATTCCATGCCACACCTGATAGAAAACATTTTCTTGACTATGTTCAAGGAGATTTTGGACAAGTTCGTTTGGGTGATGATAAACCCTATAAAATCATTGGAATGGGTAAGGTTTATATAAAGAAACAAAATGGAAACAAATGGCTATTGAAGGAGGTAAGGCATGTTCCATATCTGAAGAGAAATCTAATTTCAACTGGGGAGTTAGGTGGTGAAGGCTGTGTAACTACATTCACAGACAAAACTTGCAAGGTCACTAAAGGAGCTCTGGTAATAGAAAAAGCAGAAAAGGTTGGTATGTTGTATTTATGCAATGGTATTTATAATTTTTTTAATTATTTAACCTCCATAGGAGCAGATATGACATTGCGGCATCATAGGCTCAATCACATGAGTGAGAAAGGGATGCAAATTCTTCACTTAAGAAATTTGTTGCTAGGTTTGAAGCATGTTGATTTTTATTTATGTGAAAATTGTGTTTATGGAAAACAAAATAGATGAAAATTTCCTAGAGTTGGGAAGGAAAAGAAGAGCGAAAAATAGATCTTATGCATACATATGTATGGGGACCTGCTCAGGTATCATCTCTTGGTGGCTTTTGTTATTTTGTTACTTTTATTGATGATGCAACTAGAAAAGCTTGGATTTATTATATTCAGAATAAATATGATGTATTTGATACTTTCAAGAAATGGAAAGCTTTGGTTGAGAATGAGAAGGAAAGAAGTTGAAATGTCTCAGATCAGACAATGGAGGTGAATATTGCAACAAATATTTTGGCAACTACTATTTAGAGAATGGAAATTGCAGAGAGAAGACAATTCTAGGAACACCACAGGAAAATGTTGTGTTAGAAAGGATGACTAGAACAATCATGGAGCATGCAAGGTACATGAGATTGCATGCAGGATTGCCTTTACAATTTTGGGCAGATGTTATATATATTGTTGTTTATCTAATAAGCAGAGGGCCTTCAAATTCCTTGTATGGTGTTATTCTAGAGGAGGTATGGATAGGTAAAAAGGTAAGATACTCATTTTTAAAGACTTTGGTTATGAAGACTTTGTCCACATCAATAAAGAAAATAGAACAAAGCTTGAGGCAAAATAAAAGAAATCTAGTTTTATTGGATATGGTGTAAATGATTTTGGTTATCACTTATATGATTATGAAAATCACAAAATCATTAGGAGCCGAGATGTCATATTCAATGAAAAGGTCCTATATAAGGATTAGATGCAAGAAAAGAAACAAGAAAAGGAAAACAAATAATACGCAGTGCTTAATGAGATCATAGAAAAAGTAAAGCTGCCTGAAAATCATAATGATCGGAAACCACAACATCAACATATACCTCAAACCTGAAAGTGGTGTTAGAAGATCTATGAGGGTAAGTAGACCCCCTGAACGATACTCTCCTTCATTATATTATGTATCATTGATTGATTATAGTGAATTGGAAATATATGAGGAAGAAATGGAAGTAGAAACCAAGACGAAGTGGGAGCAAGCCATGGAAGAAGAGATGGACTCCTTGATGCATAACCAGACTTGGGACTTAGTCAAGTTGCCTGCAGGAAAAACAACATTGCAGAATAAATGAGTTTACAGGTTGAAGGAATAATATGGAGGTAAATAGAGATATAAGTCTACACTTGTGGTGAAGGGGTTTGCATAAAAGAAAGGTATAGACTTTGATGAAATTTTTTCTTCTATTTTTAAAAATACTTCAACTAGAACTATTTTAAGTCTAGAGGCAACAAGAGATTTTCATCTTGAGCAATTAGATGTAAAGAAAACCTTTCTCCGTGGGGATTTGGAGGAAGAAATATATATGCGGCAAGCACAAGGGTATGAGGTCAAAGGTAAGGAGAAATTAATGTGCAGGTTGAAGAAAATTTAGTATGGCTTAAAGCAGGCTCCCAGGTAATGCTATCTAAAATTTGATACATTTATGTCTGAACAAGGTTATACTAGATGCCACTATGACCATTGTGTTTATCTTAAAAATAAAAATGATGCCATCTATGTTATATTATTATTGTATGTAGATGACATGCTTGTTGTAGGGTCTAACATGTAGGAAATAAATGTGTTCAAAGGAAAATTGTCAAATTCATTTGCAATGAAGGATTTGGGTGTTGCAAAACAAATCCTTGGTATGAGAATAATTAGAGATAGGAAAAATCACAAATTAACATTGTCTCAGAGTGAGTACATAGAAAAGGTGTTGGAAATATTTAATATTCAAAATGAAAAACCAATTAGTACATATTTGGCTGGCCATTTCAAACTAAGGATATGTTTCCCAAGACTCAGGATGAGATGGATTATATGTGTAAAGTTCCTTATGCATCAGAAATTGGAAGCTTAATGTATGCAATGGCCTGCACAAGGCCTAATATTTCACATGAAATGGAAGTTGTAATTCCGTATATGAAAAATCCATGAAAAGAGCATTGGATGGAAGTTAAATGGATTCTCAGGTATTTGAGAGTTACCGCAAATCAAACATTATGCTTTGGTGGTTCAAACATTTCTCTACATGGATATGTTGATGTAGATATGGTAGGTTATAGAGATAACATGAGGAGCACCACAAATTATGTGTTTACTATAGGTGGAATAATTGTGAGTTGGGTTTCAAAATTGCAGAACATTGTTGCACTTTCAACAATGGAAGCAGAGTATGTTGTTGCTACAGAGGCCAGTAAAGAAATGAATTGGTTACAAAGGTTTATGGATGAATTGGGAAAGAAGCAGGAGATGGGAAGGTTATATAGTGACAACCAAAGTACCATTAATCTTGCAAAGAAATCAACATTTCATTCCAAAACTAAACATATATAGCTGAAGTACCATTTCACACGGTGAGTGTTGGAAGATGGATAGTTGAAACTGGAAAAGATACACACTAGCTAGAATCCTGCAGATATGTTAACAAAATTTGTAATCAAGGAGAAATTGAGATCCTTCTTAGTTTCAATTGGTCTTCAAGTATGATGGTGAAGATTAGAAACAACTAAGTCCAAGTGGAGTCATTTTCCAACAAGTGAAGCAATGATGGAGCTTATATAATCAGTCTCCAAGTGGGAGATTGTTGGGGTGTGGAGCCTGATTATCTTCCTGAGTGTTCAAAGGTTTTTTGTTTCAGTTGAGTTAGATCCTTGTTCCTAATGGGGAGGAAACGACACCCATTTAATCATCGTTAGAGGGTACAAAGGGGGTGATGACGAATTTTATGAGCCCTCCCCTGGCGGGGGTTCAGGGTAAACACCCATGAAGCTAAAAAGAGATGAAAAATTTCCTTGTAAAATATTGTAATTTCATAGTCAATCTTAGTCATTCATTAGGCGGATGATCTGATGGTATAAGTTATGTTAATTTAGGTTTTTTTACCCTAGAAGGCAAGCCTAGGTTTATATGAGGTATTCATATTGTGGTTGTGTATTATTACTCTGAGTGAGAAAGAGAGAGGATATTGTGCAAGAGAAAAGAGGGAATTACAACATATTTTATGTAGGTTGTATCTCTTCATTTTGTTGGATAATATAAAAGGAAGGACTGGCTTTTTCTCCTTGGATGTAGCCCAAATTGGGTGAACCACGTATATCTGTGTCTCTTTTGTTTTATGCATTTTTATATTTTTTTTACACAATGTTTTATGTGTTTCATTACTCCATTAATTATTTTCTAACAAGAGAAGTTTTTACAGACCAAGGAACCCAATTCACCTCATATATTATTCAAAATCTCACCGAGAAATTCAAGATTAAGCATTGCATGTCTAACCCCTACCTTCCATAGGAAAAAGTACAAGTTGAAGTTACTAACAAGGTACTGGAAAATATCATGACCAAAAAAATGTAGCAACACCATAAGGATTGGTTCAAGAAGCTTTCAGAAGCCTTGTGGGCTTATAAAATTACTTGGAAAGAAACTAGGGGTTTCACTCCATATGAGCTTGTGCATGGGAAACATAATGTTCTTCCTATTGAATTTGAGATCAAAGCATTTAGAATTGGTTTACAAGTAGCGATGGAGCTTTCTGTAGCACAAACACACCACTTAGACCAACTTAATGAGCTCAATGAGATCCAACAATATTCAATATACCAGACGACTATTATACAACAACACCGCGCAAAGTGGCACGATAAGTTTATAAATAAGAAAAAGTTTAAAGAAGGGGGATTGGGCTCTTTTTTTTTTTTTATTCTAAATAAAATGATTTCAAAGGTAAATTCTATACTCTATGGTTGGGGCCTTACGAGATTAAAACTGTGTTTGATAACGAGTCTATGCAACTTCATACTATTGATGAGGCACAAACACTACAAATGGAAAATGTACATCGATTGAGATTGTATTAAAAACCCCAATCTGAGGAATAATTTATCCAGGAATTGAAAAGGTAGCCTGATATGAAGGTCATAGAGCGAGTGGACACCCCACTCTCATCTACAACTCTTTAACTTCTCAGTCCATATCATTTTGAAAAAAAGGAAAAAAGGAAAATATCTAGTAGCAAAAACCTGCCTTCCAATAACTACCGACACTAGTAATGTTAGAAAACCAGACTAAGTTGGAATCACTAAGAATAAGGAACTTCCAATTGTGAAAACCATTTCAGTGCAATTAGACAAGCTTGTGCTAGAAAATCGAGATTTTGGTTAGTAGAGTTTGGAAAAAAGGAAAAGAAAAATAAATTTTAAAAAGGAAACAAAATGAAGAAATAAATAATAAAGATAGTTGGAATTATCTTTAGCATTTCTTGACATCGATACAATTAATTTTTCAAGAAATATATGATCATTTGCTATTCAAGACTATCCTTCAAGATCAAATTATATAATGAAGACAAAGGGTGGTGAAACTATTTATGGTATATTTATCTCCGTGGACCAGGTACTCTTTAAATTTTTTTGTAGTTTTTTCTTAACATATGTAGGAACTAATAACGTGTAAATTCACCATGATCATGCTTGATTCTATTTTAAGGATTAATTTATCTCCTTCCTTTACATCATATCCACCTTCTCCTAAAGACATGATCATCATTTTACTCCTTCCATTATCTATCTTATAACTCTAACTACCCTTCTCACTTAATTCTTAACCCACCTTATTCGACCCACCTATGGCTAACATAATATATATTTATGTAATACATTTCCTAAAACCACCTAAATTTGATATGAAAAATTATCCTAAGACAAGTTTTCCCATTTGACATTCCATGTCCATCATTTGAAAATATATCCTCATCATTTAAATGACTTAATTACATGGCATATCATACTTGTACCAAGATTTAGTAACAGTCAGATCATTTCTAGTCCATGAAATTTCACAGCATGAGGCATCATTTCACAGCATGCCTCTCAACGTGATCAGCAACAACAAAATAAAACCATAATGATACGAAAAGAATGCCTGTTAATTCATAGTTTTTGGTTCAAAAGTTGTTAAGGCAGAATAGGGCTATAGTCGACATTGAGTCTAAAGGTTGGGTGGTATACATAACATAGTAATTCACTTGATAGGAAAAGTGTAAAAGAACAAGATGGGGGGAACCATAGTGCGAACAAAGCATGACAATGTGGAAGCTGTTAGAGCCAACCAAGCCACATGGGATGTTTTTTTTTTAGGCTGAGTGGATTATGTTCTTGGAGAAATTCAAAGGTTTAAACACTCAAATTTCCTTAGAGTTTGCTAGAAATTTCAATAGAAACAGAGCCATGGTCTGAATGCTCACTATTCCCGTGAATGAAGAAACACTCACAGTAAGCACCAGGTTCCCTTTGATTGGTGAGAAGTGGTATAAAAAGCTTAAAATTCCAAATGAAAGCTGGCATCCTTTTGTGGAAGACCCATCGTCGCTACTCGACCTGAGGCGGGGGATCAAAAGAGGATTGTTGCAGCCTATATGGCGTGATGGCGTCTACTTCGTCGAAAAATTCATTACATGTGAGGGGCGCTACAATAAAATCTATCATTACCCTATTTGCATCCTCATGCACTTGAACTAGAAAAAAGCTATGAATGTGTCGTACTTCTTACTAAATATTCTAATTAAAATGGTTGTAACCACTTGAAAAACAGAAATCTTGAAACTGCACTTTTTCATAGGGGCTCATCAAAATTATTGTTTAGGATGGATTGAGCCAAATTTGGATTTTTTAGTGGCCGTTTTCGCAAGGAGGAAAACTTAAACCCATAAAATTAGTCTCACCCCTTACAAAGAAGTTGGCAGCTAGAGGAAAGAAGGAGTCCACTCAACATGTGAACCCTAGGCGACACTACCCTACTAGGGAATTGCAACGAGAAATAGGTAAACAAACTAAGGACAATCTTGTTGACGTCACTTGTGATGATGAACCAAGCATGGATCCATAATTTGAACCTATGGATATGGATACGAGGGACACTTGTGTTGAAAATTTTCCATTTCAGAGTGAGACTACCCACTAGAAGAGGAGGCTATGCAATTTCAAATGGGAGTTGTCAATGACAAGGTGAAGAAATCCAAGTTAAAAGGAAAGGTCGTAATGCCTAAACTATTTAGATTTTATATCCTTGAATATCAGATATTGTTAAAACAAAATTAAAAACTTTTGCTAAAAAATCAGAAATTGAAGGCTCAATTGCGAAAACTTAGGCCAAAAATTCAAAAAATGGACACTCTTTTGAGAGCCATTGACCAGGCAGAGGGTCTAAGGTTGAAGTTGAACTATGCTCTCAGGAGTGTACAATGAAATCACAACATCTTATCAACAATATCCTTGACAATATTTGTACCAATACTTATACATTTTTACAGCACAAAGTTGACCTTCTGCAGTGGTAGACTAAGGGTGACCTTTTCGGTCTTGCAATTATAGACAAGGAAACTCATCGTCAGGTTATTGATAAAATGAGAAAGAAATGGCTTGCCATGTATATAGACCAAGAAGAAAAATGGGGAGCTAAAATTAGGAAGTGGAAGGAAAATTATCTGAAAGAGGAAGAACTCAAGGTGACTACAACAAACCTAGGGATGCGAGGACTTACAAGCTAAATTCCTTCACGAATTTATTCCATTTATCTACATGAATGATGGGTAATCCTATAAGATGGACCCAGGATATGTAACAACTATACGAAATAACCAACAATTTATCATTACAAAGTATCGATAGGTGACTAGAGTCAAGACCTATAATGTTACTTATCACTCAGAACATGTGGAATGCTCTCCCAAAACATCTTCAATAAATATTTCCAATGGGTTATCCATATTTCTATTTAGAACTCAACATAGTTGATTTCTATGCTAGTTATCTATTGAAATATTGAGTTGGATGGATAAGATTGAAGTTTCACTTTATTATCCTTTGGTGCCCTACCGGGCATTACCAGGCCCCTGTCCATTGGGATTGAATGGAGGAATATACACATTGGCGAGAACTGGAACACTACCTTGGGTACTATTATTTAGGAAAATTTGGTCACATATCATACTCCCAGAGTGATGTGCATGCAAGAGTCCCTAAATTGGAGAATGATGATTCACGAGGACATGCTTCAAGATCAGCCAGGGGTGATGATAAGCTAAGAAATTGACCCTTTTTGCTACAAAACCATTCCTCATTTTCACAAATTTTTCCTCTTTTCCTTTATAAAACACCTTTGACCTTATATTTAGCAGAATCTATTACGGTATGATACATGCTTGATTAGTTTTCTACTTCACGTTAAAGAATAGAACTAGGAATTAGTTAAAGGGTGCATTGACACTAGAGTTATATGTTTTAGATAAATATGAGGTATTAATGTCCATTGTTCGAGATATGTAGATGGATCATAATTGATATAGTTACCAACTATTCATGGGACAATTGTCATATTAGAACCGATTGATGAGCCTTGACATCAAAACAAGAATTTTGCGACTCCCAAGGCCACCAACTTTAATTATCAATCCAAAGTTTGTACAAACTTAAGAGGGGTCAATGATATATGCACAGTAAGAAAGGTTCTACTTAAGTTGATCTGAAGCAATGAAGTGAATCAAGATGCACAAAGACCACTTTGGAAAATCCAGAATAGGGAAAATTGCTTAGCTTAACTTTGCAAGAAAAGAGATGATTGAAATATAACTTATTCTACTCCAAAGAATTAAATGACATGAAAGAAACCCTAATATGTTTGCATGAAAGTAAAAGCCAGAAAGATATCCTACCATGCAAAAAATAAATGACATAGAAGTAATCCTAATATATTTGCATGAAAGTAAATGTCATGAAGTATCTCTGATCTATTTTGCATGAAACAAAACTATTCTATTGTAGAACAAGTACATTATATTCTCCTTGCTAAAAGACAACCAAATGCTCAAAAGTGTCGAAGGTAAATCAATTTCACTTTATCTAACACAAACATAAACAATATAACCTAGTTGCAGGATTAAAGCTACAGCTATGGAAGAAAAGTATCTAGGGTGTCTTTGGTCTTCTCAAGTTCATCTTCCAGGCTTAGATTATGTTGTGGAGTGATGAGAAATGAAAGGAAAGCTTTGGAGGAAATTCTAGAAGTGTTTTGAATAAATATGTTTACTGCTATAGGATTTCTACAAGATGCCCGGTTTTGCTACAAGAAAGCATTTGAGAGAAATATTATGAGTTATAGGAGTGGTTTGAATATGGAAGAAGGTGGTGGATGGTAATAGAAGAGTGCAGGAGAAATTACCAAGCCCGGGTCTACTTAGTAAGCTAATTTGTGCAAGAAATGAACAAGACTAGAAATCTCTTGTAGCTTGGTGAGTCAATTTATAGCATGCAGACAATTTGTAGAAACGAGAGGTAATGGAAAGAAAGGTGTTAAAGAAGGTGATTCTCATACATTAAAAATTATGTCAATCTACCCTATAAGCGAATATATTTCATCTGCATACAAAGCTGGTAGAAACAAGATGATCAAATGACTATCAAACCACTAATTGCAGAATACAAAATAATAATGAAAGGATGAGTTGGATCTGGAACAAAATATACTCATTACATAAATGAAAACTATTTTTAGTACTTGTCAACATGGGGTATACAACCAAGATTATACTGAAATATCACTTATCAACCTGCAGAGACAATGATTTTCTCATAAACTAGATTTGCATAAAATCACAACTAGACTAAGTGCATGCAACATAAATTTGTAAAGAAATGTACAAAGGAAGGGGATTGGGAACTTGGGTTGGGCCTTAACCCAAAGAGACTCAGGTCCCTTCAAGAAAACTCATGTTGAGAACAAAATGATGCTTTTCGTTAACTTCAAAATTGTTCAAATATGTAACATAACAATGGAAATAATAAATGGAAGTCTCATTCTCTAATAGTCACTATATTGCTTCTAGAATTTGAAATCCCTATTGAGATGCTAGGCTTTCCTATTTATACAAAAAATGAGCGAGGGGCATTATTCTTGAAGGGAGGGTTACCTCCCTCTAAAACTCCTAAAAAGGTGGATCTTGTCTCTTAGTGTACTTGCAACCACTGAGGAGTAGTAAGTGCTCATGCGCCAACCAAGTTGTTGATGGGCTTGAAGCAAGGAACAAGCCTCCTTGATCTTCTCCTCTAGTCTCCAATGTGTTCAACATAATAAATACTCATTGTCCTACACATTTAATGCATTATGCCACATGATTTATCAAATATATCCTAACCTTTCTAAGTACAAATTATAACTTGAGAAAGATATTATTAAATTTCAAAGGAGAGGTTAAAATGTGCCAAAGGATGGTCAAATGGGCATTGAATTGTACCTATTTGAGAGGCCCATCACCGACATAACATTATAATAGAGGAAAAAACAAGGGCGCATATTTCTAGGTCGTTGGACATCTTAGTTGCGAGTATACATCAAACGATGCTCGTGAACCAATTAGATGGTTCAGTTATTTCCTAGATCCTTTCCAAAGTCTGAATGAGGCATTTCATGTCTTGTGAATTAATGTATTAATAGTCACAATTCAGCATGCAACAGTCTTTGTGTCACAGAGGCTCAATATCACATTTCATATGTAACTTATAACAATATGTCTGGTCTCATTTTAGAAATTGAGGCGAATTGTTTGGATAATGTAGCATCTAAACTTAGTTAGTTGTTGGGACAAACATTCCTCTATTATCTATAAATATGTATGCATACACTCATAATAGTAGGTCACTATTGAAACTCTGCTACATTTTTTTTAATAATAAAATTACTGGTAGATGTTATTGGAAATACTGAGAAGGGGGTTGAGTCAGTATTCTTTATAAATTAGCACTTTTAAATCTTTTCAGAGCATTAGTTAATCTTCAATTATTATTAATGTTTATGATGTGATAAGAGTAAATAAAAGAACACAGTAGACACAAGAATTTTAGGTGGAAAACCCCCTCCGGTTCAAAAACCATCGAACGCTTTTCTAATAAATTCTTTAACCTTTAGCCCCAATTGAAATGAAATCAACAACTTCCTAGAATTCTAGAAAAACATTATTCTCCAGCTCCCACTGGAAGGACGCCCCAACACCCTAGTTTCTTTAGTAGTCAACTGAATGGATGCCCCAACATCCTAGAACAACCTACCACCCTGAAGTATTCACAGGCTCCAACCTATAGGCGACTTCATGCACTAGCCTAACACCTCCCTGCCACCCTATAATGAATGAAATGAGACAAGAGTGTGGATTCCCTACCAGGGACAATAATCCATGATACAATATGATTTAAAATGAATTTGACTGAACACCCAATCACACTATGACCTGCAACCTAATCATGACATCATCCCAACAGAGGCTCCTATACCTCCCAATAATGCCTTTTCGACTATAGGAAGATTGACTCTTTTACAATAATGACTCTTCCAATGATGACACTTTTACAAATGACTCTTTTAAAACTTTACAATGATGACTTTTGGCCTTGAAACTTCTTCACAATATACAGATGGTTGTCATGTATTCAAAGGATGTCCTGCTGTAATGCTTCCTTTGATTTGATACTTCTTCTCTTGAATTCTTGACTGAAGTTGTACTTGAATCTTCTTCTACCTGCATGAAAAATTTGCCTCGCGAAACCAATCCCAAAACAAAACAAAATACCCTTCAACTTACCTTTGCCTGCGAAACACATGTAAGTGCATAATAATGAATAAATAGAAATTAAAATTGCAATGCGTACCTGAAGTGTGCTTGTCAATTTTTTTGTTGACTTGTTGCAACAATAGACAAAGACTCCCACTCTTGATATAGGCATGGACTCTATGCAAGACTATATCCAAAACTGACCTAAAGATATATACAATAAAAACTGATGACATACCCTAGACTTGTAATGGACCAAGTTCTAAGTACAACAATAGAGACCATTCTATCAACTATGACAAGACACGCAATATGAACTTAAAATAGCATATAGATTTAGCAGACTTGGTGTAACATCAAATGTGTAGTATCAAGAATAGGACATTCGAAATGTGGTATCAAAAACTAACTGTGACATATAAAGACATATAGATATAACTGAGACCCTATATATAATTACGTTGCCTTGCAAAAACATATGTCAAAGATGATACTCAAAGTTCAAATGTAAACACTTAATCATACATCCCTTGTTGTAGGACACTTACCCTTGACTGTTGATGTGTGGTCCTTACTGCAGTGATCCTTGAATGCATTCTTTTTCTTTCCTTCTAGAAGCGCGATATTGAATCTCTTGTATCTATGCCATTTTGGATCTCCAGGGTCTACAATTGTGTCTTTTGGTAGCCCTCAGAGTCCTCTTTGCAACCCCATAGTTTTGATCAAGATTGGATTCTTCAATAAAGGGTTATGCCCAATCTCCCACAATGGTCGGATTATATCCTGGTTCGGTAGAGCGAACCTGTACAAAGTGCCATGTATCATTGTTGAGAACTTCGACCCTGAAAATTCTATTAAAAAAACTACATTCCGTCCTCTTTCTGTGATTATTTATGAAATTTGAATCCAATGCTCTGAGAGAAAGTTATGAGAATTTTCCCAACGTCGCCTATTTGACATGGAATTTGGGAGCCTGTAAAAACCCTAACTTCCTCATATCATATCACAAAAAATATAACAAATCAAGATCTGACATTTGGACATGAGGTTCATAAAGATTTCGGATCAAATGGGTTTTAATTTCAGCTTCTGAAGCTTCCCAAAAAAAAATGTATAGTGAAAATTCCACGATGACCTGTTTGAAGCCACAAAATCCCTACAAGAGGAGGAATGAGGGTCATTATTTACATGAATATCTTGAGTTCAGAGGGTCCTCAACAAGTGAACGTTGGAGGGATTTTACGAGCAATTTTTTTATTATTAATTATTGACTATTAAATGACCACAACCAATTATGAGTGCCATGCCACAACCCCATAGGGTTTTAGCCCACTAACTGGGGTTACTAACTTCAAACATGAATATCTCTCAAACCCTGAAGAATTACTTGGTGTGCCATATATCAACGGAAACATCTCGATGAGTAGAATCCATATAGAAGATCTTTGACTCATAATAGAGTAAGTTGTTAAGTCAAAACTCCCATGCAAGATCAGGGTAGCGCCTGGTGCTTCTTGGGTTGACATCAATGACAACCATTTATCAACAATCTCCCCCTTTGGCATTGATGGTAACACAAGTACTCCCCCTACGATCATGACACCTCTTCCTAATTCCTTCTCCCATCAATGGAAAAGGGTAACCCCCCCAACAAACAACCATCCTGCGGACCTGTATACACCTCCATTCCCCCTTTCTAATCGAGTAGATAAGAGAAAGAGTCTATTGAAAACTTGGGAGAATCCCAAGCTTTTAGCGAAGATACTCAAATTCTTCACGAGGTAATGGTTTGGTAAAGATGTTAAAGATTTGTTCCTTTGTGCCAACATATTCAAGTTTGATATTCTTTTTAGCGACCTTCTCTCTAACAAAATGATATTTAATTTTAATGTGCTTAATTTTGGAATGCATCACAGGATTCTTGGAGATACTGATGGTGCTGGTGTTATTGCAAAATATGGGAATAGGTTCATCGAACTTGACTTGAAGATCTTGCAAAGTTTACTTCATCCAAAGAACTTGAGTACAACAAGCTGATGCCGCGACATATTCTGCTTCTGCTGTGGATAACAAGATTGAAGACTGCTTTTTTACTTAACCATGAAACAAGACAACCACCTAGATAGAATGTTTCTCCACTGGTACTCTTACGATCATCTACACTTTCCGCCCAATCTGCATCTATATAAGCTTGGATGACTAGATCATTTCCTTTGGGATACCATAGACCATATTCTGTTGTGCCCTTAAGATACTGAATAATTCTTTTGATGACAATAATATGAGATTCTTTTGGTGCTGCTTGGAATATTGCTACTTTTCCAACTGCTTACATCACATCAGGATGAGAGGTTGTCACATATAAGAGACTACCAATCATGGATCTATATAAACTTTGGTCCACATCCTTTGACGAATTTTCTAATCTTAACTTGCAACATGTTACCATGGGGGTAAGGATTGGCTTGCAATCTTCCATCTGGAATTTCTTAAGAATTTCTTTGATGTACTTGGTTTGATATATGAATATTCCTTTATCCTGCTGAGAAATTAAAGCCCTAAAAAATATTTCATTTCACCAATCATAGACATTTCAAACTCACTTTGCATTTTTGTGGCAAAGTATTTACTTAATCTATCATCATTGCTTCCAAAGATTATATCATCCACATATACTTAGATAATTGTTAGGTTATCTCAATCCACTTTCACATAAATATTGTTGTGAGCACTTCCTTTCTTGAATCCATGTTGATGTAGATATCCATCAAGATGAGCATACCAAGCCCTAGGAGCTTGCTTGACACCATATAGAGCCTTCTTTAATCTACAGATGTAGTCTTCTTTGTCAGAGACCAGAAAACCTTTGGATTGTTTAATGTAAACTTCTTCCTTCAATTCACCCTTTAGAAAAGCTGACTTAAAATCCATTTGGTAGACCTTGATTTTTCTCGAGCAAGCATAAGCGAGAAACATCTTTATAGCTTCCATTCTGGAAATGGGAGCAACTGTTTCTTCAAAATCGACTCCTTCAACCTGTGCATATCCTTTGCAGACTAATCTTGCCTTATTCTCGGTAACCTGTAATCCTTCAACTGTTTTGCGCCCCCTGAACCTGTAATGAAACTTCCATCTTGTTCAAACTACCTTCTTGTAAATCATACACTTGTGAAATATACTGATGCATAGGCTCCTCATCTACAAACATTAAGGAGTCAACGTAAAGAACTCATCCTTCCATTATAAGACCAAGCATATACAATTCAAGTACCATTTCACACAATCAATTTTGGAAGATGGACAGTTGAAGTTGGAAAATATACATACTAGGCAAAATCTTATAGCCATCTTAACAAAGGTAGTAACCAAAGAGAAACTAAGTTTCTTCTTAGTTTAAGTTGGTCTTCAAGCATGATAATGAAGATGAGAAGTTAGCTAGGTCCAAAGTTGAAGCATAGTCTAATATGTGTAGTAGCAGTGGAATTGTTGTAATCAGTTTCCAAGTGGGAGACTGTTTATTGTGGAGCCTAATTAACTTCCTAATTCAGAGGTCTTGTTTTTAGCCACATCTGGACCCTAGCTTTTGACAAGGGGTGTAAGGGGGATTTCCCCCCTCCTATTGTTGTTAGGGGATCTAGGGCAAGGGAAAAATTCTTTGGAGCCCCCCCTTGTGGGGGTTGAGGGGAAGTGCCACTAAAGATAAGTTTTTGGAAACATTTCCTTGTAATATTGTAATTTCATAGTCAACCAAGATCGTTCATCATTAGGTCACAGATCTAACAGTACATGTTATGTTAAGGTTTCTCTTTTTCTGTGGAAATTTACCCTATTTTTGTGAGAGAATTGTATTGTGGTTATTGAGAGAGAGGAGACTTTGAGATAAAGAAGAGGAGATTGTAGTAGATGCGTTGTAGGTTGTATCCCTTCATTTTTCTAGATGGAATAAAATCAAGGATTGACTATTTCTCTATGGATATGGCCCAAATTAGGTGAACCACATATATTGGTGTCTACTTTCTATTATTTCATTCTATGTTTTATTTACGCATTCATTTTTATTTTATTACTATGTGATTTTATTCCTAACAATGATTTACTCCTATATTTAATTTCAATATTTTTATCCTCTTACAAACACTTGTCGGAGAATTTACAATTGATAAAAAAGTTGGACAATACATCATTTCATCAGTTAAGTGACATGATAACACAACATCTTAAAACAAATGATAAGTATAAATAAGTAGGTGAATATGTATTCTTTATAGATACAAGATTAAGTCATAAACTAAAATTTCATGAGGTAGAGGAACCTAGGTGAATAATGGAGGAAGGGGTAGTCAAAATTAGTGGACTGATCGAGGACAAGGTCAAGGGGGTAATCGAGGAGGAGGAAGAAATGAAGGAAGAGAAAGCAGGCAAGGAAAAGGAAGCAATCAAGGAAGAGGAAAAAGTAATTTTCAAGAGGGGGTCAAATAACTTTAAATAATTTAGTTAAGGAGACCTCCTAATTATAGTTAACAATATGGAAGAGGTCAAGACTTAAGTCAAGTTATATGTAAATTTTGCAATAGGGTTGGTCATTATGTATAAATCTATTTAACTCCAACAGATAATCTATCAAAATTCAAGTAACATTAAGCTTTAGGACAATATGCAAATGATTAAGAGGATGATAATTATGAATATGTATTCACTGATCTTCAAAACATAGAATTAAGAGCTTTGACGATCTAAAATTTATATTTTAGGAGTGAATATGAACATGCATGGGTATTGGATATAGGGGCCACTCAATACATGACCTTCACAAAAGGATTATTTTGGAAATTTTAGGAATGTAAACTAAATTCAATCCTTCTGGTTGATGATACAACACACACACACACACACATAGTAATATTCCTAATGGAAATATTAAGTGAATAACATAAAGATGCACTACAACAAAAACTAGGAAATTCAACACATACACAGGAAATCAAAAAACAAGAGGAAATGCACCAAAATTCTGAGCCATTTTATTTATTTTTAGTAGAATGGAGCGCAATGAGTATGAAAATAGGAACCTGGGCTTGCTACAACAAGCTAGGTGAAACCCAGGTTGGCATTGTGAAGCCCAATTAATAGAATGGCACCACCAAAAACCTTTGCGTTGACCCAGTAAATTATTGCCACTGTTATTGTAGGTGAATTGAGATTTTGGCCTTCAAATCTATTCCAAAAAATTTGCAAAATTAAATGTAGGTTCTCCACACTAGCGCCAACAAAACCCAGAAATATCTCATAGACCCAAGTGGTGGAAATGGTCCCAAGATAAACTACGCCCTCCTCCAACAATTTATGTTGTTGGCTGTTGAATGGAACTAGGAATTCTGCCCTCAGAAGTGCTTAGAAAATTCAGTAAAATTAAGTATGGCCTCTTCTCACCAAACCCACAAAAACCCAGAAAGGGTTTGGGTTGAATCCACCGACCCTCGGTGACCCCCAACAAGTGTGAATTGCCCAATTTCCCTAGAAAATGCCCCACATAATTGAACTATTGTGGGATGCCCAAAATATGACACCGAAAGCTTCCCAAAATCTCGCAAAGATCCCCTTTAAAAAATTCCTAATTTCTCCAACCAAAATTTCCTTAGAAAGAAGCCACCTCCCGCTCCTACACAGACTTGAGCTAGTGAGCTTTGCGCACTATCAAAATGAGGGGAAATTCGTTCCAAATTTTGACCTCACTCACTGCCCTGCAAAATGCACCAAATCTTTGTCCTTAACTACGAATAATGTCTCACCAAAATCCTGAAATCGTCAGCCAATTGCAGCTGCTCCAAATGATGTGCCACAATTTCCTTCCATGCCTAGGAAATGCACATAGCTAGGAAAACTCCTGCAATGAACCTCAAGGAAGTCCCTGAATTGGACTCCCAAATTACCTCACTAGGGAGACACTCAAAGTTCTCTAAAATAAGGGTGGAATTCCACTTGGAATTCTTGGTGCTAGACAACACTTTTCTTCTTGTGCTAAACAACCCCAAGAGAAGATGAAAGGTGAAATGTAATAGTCAAAAGATGATTAGCAAATGATTCCATCCTCCTTTTATAATTTCTCCCCATGCTTCTAGAATCATTTTTTAATTATTATTTTATTGGTGGGGACCATTTTCCACTAAGTGACTTTTGCCTCCATTTTAATAAAATAATAATTTGTTCTCAATCTCCAATAAAATAATACTTGCCACCATTCTCCAAAATAATATTTGCCATTTTACTTAATATCACAAAAATTAGGCAAAATTCCCATGCTCACAAAATTGGGGATATTACACACACACCCCACAAGGAAATAGTATTATGAAAGCTTTTCTCCATGGAATCACAGCAAAAATGATTTCAAATGTTTAGTATGTGCCAACATTAAAAAAGAATGTGTTTTCTTTGGTGATGATTCAACAAGCAAGGCATCAAATTATCATGAAAGATGAGTTAGTAAAAATCAACTCCACCAAACAAAATTTTAAAACTATCATGATATATTACGAAGATGGAAAGTTTCTTAAGGTGAAAGAGAAAGTCATTCCTAGGATGCAAAATTTTGCAGGAGCAATAAGTTTAGATATTTCACCCATCATATTATGGCATGTATGCTATGGGAATTTAAACTTTGATAGTATCTCTAAACTAAAAATATAGGGTATAGTTAAAGGATTTCCTACTTTTAAAAAGGAAAATGCAAAATTTTCAACTTGCATTTATGGGAAACAAAATTTAGAGACATTTCTACAGGATCATGGAAATCAAACAAATGCATGCAACTTATTCACAATGATATTTATGGGCCAATTCCAAAGTTATAGATCTATTTTTTTTAAAGGGAAATTTATGAGTTTAATCACTTGGCTCATCTTTAAACTACATCGTTTAGCCTTCATTATGCTTCCATTCTATCCAAAGTCTTGGTTTTTCATTGAGATATGAAGGGAAATAAAAGCTTGGCTATAATTATGGGTTCAACTCCATACCCTATGTAATATTCCATTGCTATATTGTTTATGCTTAGCGAGCTAGTTTTCAAAGTCTTTTCTTGGGAAACAAATAATCTTGGCAAGATATATGGCTTTTATCAGTCATACAATATGTGGCATACTTTATTTATTCACCTTCTAAATATAACCTTTGATTCGTGATTTAGTCCCATGTTCTCATGCATATTTTAAACTATTGTCTACCTATGATTTCAGAAAGATTCATAATTACAAGGTCATATTATTCTTGCATAATAAAATGACGATGTGATAGAAAGTATCTAAGCATGGTTTTAAGGGGGAAAATATTCATATGCCTAGAAATTTTGTTTAACCTCATCTACTTCTTCCTCTATTTTCCTCCACATTATATTTTTCAAACACAATATGCTTATGCCTTGTTTTGTAAACAATATGCAACATTGATTTGGTTTTCTTAAAAGTACCATATCTAGTTATTCCTTTGCCTCAATAAGCTTTGTTCCAACATAAGTAAGAAAGTATACCACATTGTTGTATGCTATATATCCTCTTAGTTTTTCTTTTGTATAAATTAATATAAAACTTTGACAATATCGTTAGTACCCTCTCATCCAAAAGAAAAAAAACACAAAAAATAAAAAGACAACATATGTGTATACTTCTAATATTGAAATTTTACAAACTCGCAACTAATCTTTACATGACTATGATCCACTCTTTGTTGATTGTATGCATCGCATGCAAGTGTCTTGACATTATAAACAAAGGCATTGACCAACAATACAATAATACATCTTTTCTTGTGAGCTTGCATATCATCTATATTTTTTTTCTCATCACTCTGAGCTTACCTTCTTAACCTAAGTCATTATTTAATTATGAATGAGCATTTAGTGAAATTACTTTTTTTTTACATGCAATTGATATGTATTACATGATTTTTGGAGTACAAGAATAACCCTTTATTATTATTATTCTAAAGGAATCGACAATTGGGATGGACTCGTACTTGCATGATACAAGGTCGATTTTGACCACTACCAATACAACCCCTGTTGGAAATAATACTGAGAGGGGGGGTGAATCAGTATTATCTGGTCAATTATTTTCTTTTTCAAACCCATAACATATACGCTACTTCAGTTAGAGAAAACCGCGTATATATGCAACTACAAATAAGGAAACCCGCGTATACCATACAGACTTATAATTTAAAATATTCTACAGATGTTGAACATTAATCTGTGCATCAGGATCATATAAACAGTAACCAGGAATAGAAAAATAAAGCAGAAGACAATCACACACAAGAACACAAGATATAAGGTGGAAACCCAATGTGGGTGAAAACCACCTGCTACAATATGTCTCTATCTTTTCAATTAGAAACTTCTTCTTACAATGATTTTGTACTGGTGCAGTCCTTTACCAGTACGCAAGCTGCTACCTGCAGAGAGCTACAACCCTCTCTCATTTTCCAGCTTCTCCTGGAAGGGAGCTATAACCCCCTTAGTTCTTGTACTAGTTGAGATAGTAGTACGCAGGCTGTTACCTGCAGAAGGCTACAACCTTCTCTTTCTTCCAGGGACCACGTTTCATAAATTTTCATGCTAGATCCACAAATAACATCAATCAAACATCAAGAATTTCTGCATCAAACAATCACCATTTCACCAGTCAAGACTGAATCAAAATAAGCACTTCTCTATCAACTGTACCCAGATCATAGTAACAGTAATCACACCTCAAATTCTAAACCCAGATCACTGCAATAATCAACAGAAGCAGCTAGAACATAAATTATGAGATGTACGCTACTTCAATATTCAGAAACTTGCGTGCATACGCTTCTGTGTTAATATCAACCTGCGTATACGCACTTCCGCCTTTCAGAAACTGCGTGTATACGCACCTGTGCTAAGATCAACCTGCGTATACGCACTTCCGACTTACAGAACCTGCATGTATATGCACCTGTGCTTCACTGAACTTGCGTACAGGGCTATAAAGGTAATTTACCCCTTCAAATGTTCAGATATTAGTTTACCCAGATTATTAGATTTATAGTTCAAGCAAGCGCCACATAGAACAGATCAAAATCATACAAAGATACTATCATTCAAGCCTTAATATTTTGACCCATTAAAAGAACTTATCCTTCTCCTTGCGCTCAGGTTCCTTCTTCCTTCAGATCTAGATCTGCACCATAACCCAATCACTGTATTCCAGATCTAGCACCTTTTCAGATATTCAATAATTCAGATCATGCCTTGCCAAATGATCTCCTTCCTCTTTTATATCCTTAGGCCTTTCACAATACTACGGTCTAAAACCATAACAATTCAATACCATGGACCCAATACTTGGGATCAACACTTATAACGAGATACCATGGCCCAAAACCATAGGTTCAAATACCAAGGACTAAATACCACGGACCGGAAACAAGTTTTCCCACATGTATGCGCTTTTCCTTGTATGAAAGTGCGTTTATACGCATACGCGCCTTGGGAACGTCCAACTCGCGTGTATACACGGCTTCATCAAAGTGAACCTGCGTATATGTCTTTTTCTTCTTTCTGAGTGCCTGAACTGTGATCTGTCACCAGAGTGAGTTGCCATCAAGGACAACACCTATGCCATAGCACCAAAACTGCCAAACCTATGCCAGAATGCCAACAATAAGATCCTCAAAACTATCTACACATTATGTCGTCCATTAAAACTTCTTACTTTTCTGTTGCAATGATGTGATAGGATATGCAATGCTTGATAAGTTCCTGATGAACCTCCTATAGTAACCTGCCAATCCCATAAATGATATCACCTCATCTACATTCTTAGGAGCTAACCATTACATGACGAGCCTTATATTTTCTAGATCTACTGTTATGCCTTCCTTGGAGACACCATGTCCCAAGTAATGTACCTCAGTCTGAAAGAAGATGCACTTGCTAAGTTTAGCGAACAACTGGTGGTCTCTTAACAATCTCAACACTGTTGCTAAATGTTCAACATGTTCTTTCTCATTCTTAGAATATACCAATATGTCATCAATGAATACAATAACAAACTTGTCCAAATAAGGAAACAACACACTATTCATCAAACACATGAATGTAGCTAGAGCATTAGTCAAGCCAAATGGAACAACAATAAACTCATAATGAGCATACCCGTTCCTAAATGTAGTCTTGAAGATATCCTCTTCCTTGATGCGTACCTGATGGTATCTCGATCTCAAGTTGATCTTAGAGAACACTGCTTCTCCCTTTAGCTAATCAAACAAATCATAAATCCTCAGCGAAGGGTACCTGTTATTGATCATTACTTTGTTCAACTGCCAGTAATCAATGCACAGTCTAATACTACCATATTTCTTATTTACGAACAACACTGGTTTGCCCCAAGGCGATACATTGGGTCTGATGTATCCTTTGTCCAACATTTCCTTTAGCTGTAACTTCAACTCTACCAACTCAAGTGTGCTCATCCTTTAAGGTGCTTTTGATGCTGGAGCTGCCCCTGGCACTAACTCAATAGAAAAATCTATCTCCCTTTGAGGTGGCAACTCTATAATGTCCTCTATAAATACATCTCGAAACTATTGCAATATTGGGTACCTTCTCAACACATCAGCATCCTCAACCTCCTTACCCTTGTCACTGGAAATGTGTACTGCAAACATCACACAACCTTTTCTGCAGCTATACTTAGCCTACATAGCAATAACCATCATTACTGATGTAGGCTTCTTATTTCCCTGCAAGGTCCTCTTTTCCTCACTATCATCCACACACTCAATGGCCTTGTCGAAGCAATCCACTTTGGCTTTGTGAAGGTATAGCCAATCCATACCCAAAAGCATACTATATGATGCCATTGGAAATACATTCAAATGCACTTCTGTAGGCATACCATTTAGCTCAAATTCACAAGATCTTACCTAATGGTGAACTCGCTTCTTCGTACCTATAACCAACTGTACCAACCAAGATTCTACATGCACTTCTTTTCTCAAACCACACTTATCCACCAGGCCAGTATTAATATAAATATAGTTATATCCAAGATCAATCAAAATAGAAACAACTTGATCACAAAGCTTACCATCCATCTCAATGATCGATGCCTGATGATCTTCCTGCCTACTGCCCATGGCTGCATAAATCTGAGGAATGATATGACCAACATCACCAACTGTATGCGCCTCCTGAGCATTGTAGATCTGGGGTCTACCACCACTCTAATACTGTGGACAATCCCTCTTACGATGATCCTTACCACATATCCAACACTACAATGGTTCCCTACCACCACCTCTAGCCTCCTTCTCTCCATGTCCTTTCTTAGATGTATTGAATCTCTTGTAAGGAACTGCATTATCTTTCTCACTCGCATCTTTAGGTCTTCCTCGCTTTGGTGTCCATTTTCCCTTATCTTTCTCATTTCTTTTCAAGTCATGCTTCGGCTCAACTTTGCGCTTCGACTGCTCATAACAATGCTTCAACTTTTGAATAGCCTCCTCAAATGATTTAGGCTCATCGAACTCAATTTGGTTTCTGTATGGAATTGGAAATCCAATGATGAATCTATGAACCTTGGCCTTCTCTCTAAAGTAAGGCACATATCTCAACAACTCCAAAAATCTGCTAGTATACTCCTCATCTGTCATAGAACCCATCCAAAACTCATAAAACTCCTTAGATTTGTCATCATAATACCTCTTAGACAAGTAATTCTTCTTAAAGAGCCTTTCAAACGCATGCCAAGTCAAATCTTCCTCATGAATACCTTTGACATTCTTCATGTCTTCCACCAAATATCCTCTTTACCTTTGAGACTAAAAAGGGTTATCCTTGCTTTCATTTTTTCTAAGTAATCATGCAACCTAGAGAATTTACGGATGCCAAGAAACCAAGCCTCTGCATCTTGTGATTTCTTCATCTCTCCATCAAATTTAGGTGGCTTTTCCTTCTTGAACTCATTCGGAAAATGTTCCCTATCATTCCTCTGTACAAATGATAATGATGACGATCATGATCTCTATTAGAACCAAAACTAGTGTAATACCTGTGTCCAGTACCTCTCCTGTCTAGAGTGTCCAATAACCTACCATCTTTGATAGTGTTAGATCAATCTAACATGTGTCTAATATGAGACCTACTTCCATATTCCCCATTAGTTTTACCATCATGTCCATGGCTGATTCGAAGAAGTCTCTGTCACTGCAAATCTGACAAACTCTGAAGTAATATCGCATTCACCTCTGCTTATTTCTCTTGTGCCTGCATGATTTTGTCATTGTTTGCTTTGCAACTCCTTATTTCTTCCTTCAGGCTTCTCAAGGTGTCTGCTAAGTCAAAAGAGTGCCCCACACCACACTACCCATCTGATTCATAGGGAGATTCTCTGTATTCTACCACCTTCCTGGCCATCTGATCTCTTTCCTACAAGGAATACTATGCCAACTAAACCAAATCACAATAAATCAATGTACCTTAGCATACTCGGGGAAGATACCTTGTTTGCAAGATCATCAAATCAACATGATGCATGTACAACATAACCATAATAACGTATAGACATATATCAATAAGTGCATCAATGCATAACCATCATATTGACTAGGGTTTGGTCATCAATGCAAGGCGATATCAAAAATGCATGCTATGACCTCATGCATGACAACAACCATTACTTCAATATACCCGTTGCCTCATGCAACTATCAACCTGCATAAGAAATTCATAATCAAATACACATACATATACCCGCATGTAGTCGAGCATAACTGATCAATTCTTGTAATCAACCTACAAGACTGATGCATGCAATCAAATAACCAAGAATTCAACCCAACATACAAGGATGTAATCAAGCTGCATAGAATTGTATAACCAGTCATATACTCATGACGATGCATTCCATAAAATAGACATCAAGTTCCACTACCATGATCAATATGATGCAATGCAACAAGCACACGGAATGCAATTGTAAGAGCCACACACACAACTGACATGCATGCATGACCAACACATTCGCCCATATCTGTAGCACCAGATATGACCCAAAGAGAGCGTAACCATGCTCTGATACCAACCTGTAACACCCCCTCCTAGGCCTACCCAAAGTAAACATGCCAACTAGGGCAAACATGAGGAGAGATGTTACTACAAGCAGATTCGACCTCCTATGCCACCTTAAGGAAGTGGAATCGATGGAACATCACATATAGACATCCAACATCATCAACAGACCCACAGGAGACAAGTCAACCACTGAGACAACCCGTCCCTAGATCCCATTGCTATTATGCAACTTTTATGCCATATTCGCTCTCATGATATGGGCAAGGGAGCGACCAACAACCTAAAGTCGCTCTCACAGGCCTGCCGCCTAGTAACTGTGGTCCAGAATTGCTAGTTCTATGCCAATGAACCTGGGATTTGAGCCACTTTTCTAGCCCAAATCCTAGCCTCTGCCCAGAACTTGTTGTAACTTTAAGAAATCATTAAAAACATAATAACGATGTTGATCAATCAAAAATCACGTCAGGACTAGGCCTGAGCATCCCCAACCGGGACTAACATTATGTCAAACTCTTGACATCAATGCAACCTATAGGTTTAGGATACAAGCCAAAGCATAAATGGCTAAACAACTTATGGAACATCATCAGAAGGATCACCTCCTTCTCCATTGAACTGCTAGATCATCAATTAGGTATTGCATCCATTCATTTAACAGTTACAAGTAAATATATGAAATAACCATGACATGAACCAATCATCCAACCATGCTTATAACCAATATAAAACCATATAAATATCAGAGATATGACAACCATTAAATCAACATATAAATTAGTGCAAAAGTAAGATAACTTAACTTTTATTGATCATAGGCAAATCTGACCAGGTTCAGGACTTCCACGTACCACCCGACCATAGACATGGCTGAACCAAATCTCTCTTTCAACTAGTCACCCTCGTTCCATATTCCAAGCATGAATGTGGGATCTCATAGAACAACCAATCCAAGAACAATCAAAGGAATCCAGAGGTTAAACCACCTCCACCCTCATCCAACCATGATCATACCAAAACCAATGCTCCGATCACAACCGAACAAAACTTGGAATGCCATCCAGAATCCATCACTATCCTTGAGGAATTTTTCATCTCCTTGTCTCTCAGGCTTTAATGCAATCCAAACCCAGATCACTTGGCCCTAAAATGAGAGTGCTCCCTCAAGCTTTACCATATATCCGACCAAAACTAGTCAAGGGATTCCTAAGCCTTTGGGAATGAACCTTGAGACCCCACCTCCACCGCAGATTCTGAAATCCATCCAACAATTCCAAAGTTCCAAAACCGAAATAAACATCCCAACATACCATGGCATCTATAAAAATGGTAGGCTAGGATGAAAACCACTGGCATAACCCGGCAAGACCATGACACCAACAGCAAGAGAACCATACACCAACATGTAAAGCCATGCATATCAAAACCAACTAGGAAATAACACATGCAAAAGGTTACCTACAAGTATTCATGCTGAAGCTGTTTGATCCTGCTTTCCTTTCCTTGTCTTCCCTTTCCTTTGCTCCAAACTAGTGTGCTCCAAGAAAACTCTAAGTGACCAAGAGAGTGAGAGAGAGAGAGAGAATAATGAGAGAGATCCAAACTTGAACTTGAAAAAAGCCATGAATTGATCCTCAAAACCCTTTTTATGCGTGAGGCCTCTAATTTCTTCATTTTCCATTATTTTCCTTCAATTTCCGCCTCACATGCCAACCTGCAACCTTTTACCTTCCTTTTCTCCTAATTTCCTTTATTTTCATAAATAAATGTGCCAAAATGCCTTTTTGCCTTTTAATGCCTTTGCCTTAGCCTTTTCCAATTTTCCTTAGCCCAAACACACATCCAATGATGCCCACTAGGATATATTTTCCCAACATTCAGCTTGGAATAAGTGTCCCTTAACCATGGTCTTATTTTGCTTTTATTAACTTTTATTACATGAACTTTTCACCGGGGATGTTACAGATATTTTGTATTTGTTTAAATGATAATGAATGTGTGTTGCATTTCTTATTTGGAATGGTGTTGCAGAGCAAGATTCATGACTAAATTCTAACATTATAATAATGAATAGTATATTATGCAATGCACTTACATGATAAAAATGAATATGTTGCAATTCTGGGTTGAAATGGTGTTTTGTATAAACTGCTTGGTTATGTTGTTAATAACACACAAAAGAATAACACAATGTTTAAAGTTTAAAGGCCCTGAAAATATCTATAAGAATCTGAACCAAATCATGACAATGACTAACATAAGGACTCCTTTTATTATACTATAATGGTTACATGGAGGACAACCTATGCTGACACGGTCTATGTGTAATGTGTTGAAGGTGTTGGTTACCATCCCTTGTTGTTGCGATATTGAATTGTAATATTACTGAGAAATTCCTCCTTACTTAAGGGGCTTCTTCAACCTGATGTGATAAATTCCCTGGTGTTGGGCTACATTGCTCACTTGACTAGGTTTTGGTCCTTGAATCTATGTGCACTCTCAAGTAGGGTATGACCTCCTAAGAGAGACTACCTTGTTTTATATTCTTGTATTTTTGGAAATATTGATTTATTCCCTAGTTGTAATAATGTTGAACCTTCTTAGTGGGAAGATATCTCTTGTGTAACATCTCGACACTAAGATATTGTGGCAACTCCTTACTTGAATTTTTGGTAACATCCATGGTATTCAAGGTGATAATATCTTGTCCGAGAGTGATGATTTGTGCATCCTTGCTAATAGACAAATGCCCTTGAAACCCTTAATATGTGTCTCAAGTTTGCGTGTAGGGTTGCAGTAGATCATAGGGTGCACCTTGGAATGCGGAAAGAGATTTGTAGGCCCTTCAGGAGTCCACAATTTCTTAGCCGAGGGGAGTCGAAAGGTCACCATTTCAGTCATGCCTGGAATTCACTGTCCTTAAACAAGGAATACCTAAAGGCCGGGAAATGGTCCATGTTGTGCTTACCCATAAGGTTCATGTCTGTATTTAGAACCAAAAGAGGGACTTCT
>APFE030718967.1:7228-18364 GCA_000404065.3 Pinus taeda | reverse complement strand
CCCCCCTCTAACCCCCCGGTTCATTACGTAGGTTAGTCGTGGAAAGAATATAACACAACCCAACAGCTTGCACCAAATTGTCTACAATACTGTAGTTCTAGGCTGCACGTGTAGATGTATTATGCGTTGTGTGATGAAGTGCCCCTTTTGGAGGGTGAATCACAAGATCAAAAATCCACTTTTCGATATGAATATTGTTAGTCGATGGTGGGTTTTGACTCGAGGAGGCTTCCTTAGCATTAGTGATTGGAGCTCCAAAATATTTGGCTCTAGTTTGTAGATCTATCATTTCAGAGGTAGATCTTATTCTTATTCTTATTGTTCTTACCATCGAGTTTTTGTGTAGACTGCACAAATTTTATCATGGTGGTAGGAAGAGCAATCGATTTAGTATAGGGGTCAATTGACAATTGGGCAATGTGATCGATGAGTTGTTTTACAACAACCTCGGAGGTAGCACCAATAATCCCATTGACGTGTGCTCCAGGTTGCTAAGTAGTGGGAGCATTGTAGTTGCAAGGGGCATTGGGAATGACGTCATATAAAGTACCAAACTGTGGATATATCCAATCTAAGTGTTGGGCACAACAAATGGATTGGTCTTTCATGATCACACCACCTAAGGCGACATCTTTAGCATTTTGGGGGAGTATTGACTTGCAGAACCAATCCGCTAATAAATAGTCTGGGAGGGGAGCTTTGACTAGCCTTCACCTACATCTCCATTCATGGATATGATCAGATATGAGGGTGGTGGTGTCCTGACGTAATGAAGTGTGGAGTTCCATCCCAATTTCATAGTAGATGGGTAGCTGGAAATGCTTTAATAATTCCGTCGCTAAAGTGCCAAAGGTATTGATTAACGTGCATGGTAACTCGATGTACCACTTGACTGCATTGCCAGTAAGGGTGTAGAGAAAGAGTCATATCTGGATACTATCATCCACCATGGAGTTAGAAACACACCACAAATTATAGGTGGTGATGTGTGTACCCAGATCCTCCCCTTGTTTCCCTTTGAACTATGGGATGCCTGTCGGGATTTTATGCGGGATTGGAAACTAAAGTAAGTTGTGATAGATGGGGTCATTTGTGAGTTTGTACAAGTCGACACTATCAAGATTTGCGAAGAAATGCAAGGTGTTTGATGCCCTCGAATTAGACCAAGGCGATGACATATGACTTAAGGATTCTTGTGGTCCTCCCATCTTGTTGTTCTAAGTATTATACATAGGTTGTATGGAATAGTAATATCCTTGGTGTACAGTCATGTACTATGGGTTTCCATATGGGTTGTTAGATTGGGGGTTTGAAGTGTCCACAGGATAAGGAATGCTCCCTTGACTCATTTGAGGTTGAGATTAGGGTGCCCATATGGATTAATTGGGACCTTGTTGAGGGTTCCCGCTTGCTTTAAGAACTCTGGACAACACATATCTCCACAATGGTATGAAATTGTCCACTTTGGGCCTAAGCCCTCATGGATTTGTTTTTGGGCTTTACCCCCAAAAGGCCTTAAACCAATGGAGATATTTGTCCATCCTTATATACCCATGATCCTCACCACTTGTAGTCAATGTGGGACTTTGGTCGTATACCCAAAAATCCTCCCCTCGAACAAAGGACCATCGAGCCTCCCCTCAAACGATTATCAATCTGTCCACTCTCTACCAACCAGGATTATCCGCTCCAATCCGTTGGAAGCACACGCCTTACATGGAGCATCACCTGCCTCGAGAGCTTGCTCTATCCATGTCAACTCTTCTTCACCGTGTTGTGACCAGGACACATCAATGAAGAATCTAGAGCACACCACCTGTCTAATTGAGCTCATCCATGGATCCCATCGTGATATTACCGGGGCCCATCACCTTCGTTCGACATTCCAAGGATTCATCTACTTGGCTAACTTCGGAACTTGGCTCTAATACCACTTGTAATAATTCTCGACACCACATATCTCCACAATGGTATGATATTGTCCACTTTGGGCCTAAGCCCTCATGGATTTGTTTTTGGGATTTACCCCCAAAAGGCCTCAAACCAATGGAGATATTTTTCCATCCTTATATACCCATGATCCTCCCCACTTCTAGTCAATGTGGGAATTTGGTTGTATACCCAACACTTGCCACGTAATTAACTATAGTTCCTTGACTGATATAAGGAGGGTTCATGTTAATCAATGACTATCCCTACAATCTTATAAACAGAGGGGGAACTGTTACATTCCCAACTGGTATATTCATATTGGGAGTTGTGCCCCTAGGCATTTAAAATTGGGGGTTAGAACTAAACAATGGATGCCAACCATAGGGGGTTGATAAGACCCTTGCTAATCATGCTATATTGAGCATTATAGGGAGCGCTATATGTAGTACTTGTCAAAGATCCGGGGGCTGACACAATAGGGGCGAAACCCAGTATGTACTGGGTTCCATTCGTGGTGGGTGTCATGATAGGGTTTGAACCTGGGACAGGCAGGATAACAAGTTTTTCCATTAGAGGTGTGGTACTGATTGTCGAGTGGGGAGGTGGTGGTGGACCAAAAGTGTCCACAAAATCCCATGACCCATTAGTCATCGATGAGATGGGTGGTGCAGGTCCAACAGAAGGCATAGTAGGTACAAATGCAATGGCAATCAAGAGTGGTCCCAATGGATTCATGATTAGGGGATTGTATGGAGGAATGAAATCTTTAGTAAAGAAATATTTTTGTAAGCTTGAAGCGTGGGATGTAAAAACTGATTCTGTGTTAGATCTCGGATACTGATTGCTCCAATACTAGGAATCCAGTTGACTGGGGCTCGACAGATCCTCCACAATGAGTGGGGGAAAACCTAACAACTACCTAGATTGACGATGAGGTTTGGATGTAGCCACAGTGACCAATAAAATTCATCAATAGATTTTACAGTGATATTTGTTAAAGTCTTGGTGATAACAATATGGCACTTAAAAAATAAAAAATACACTAAGGAAATCAATCAAAGAGCAGAGGGAAATAACCTTGTCTAATAAGCATCGATCACTGGAGATGAAACCCTGTATCATAATGAATAACAAAGAGAGTTGGACAAATGTACAACTACAATTACTCTTAAGCTTTGCTCGAACCTCAAATTAAGGGGACAAGTACTCTTGTGAAGATGAGCACCCTCCCAAAAACCGAAGAAAGAGTGAGTTGGTTTGTGTTACGTACCAAGGAATCCTACCGCAGTCACCTTGTGTTCGTCCCTAAAATTATGGACATTAAGGATACCTCAAATCATATACACTACCGGGGGGGACATAGTCACAAACAGTATGTTGTGTGGGTAGGATACCTGAGTCCCCGACTTAGCTCCAATATCACCGAAGGGATCCTCGATACATAGAATACCCAAAGGAGATTTAAGCAAATGTGAGCTACCTTCAATCACAGTCTGATGTTGTCTTGTATTTAGCTCCTCTTTTACTAGAGTGGTCCCAGATAGAATGAGTGTAGAAGGATTTCTCTATTAATGACACTAGTTTCGGTGTATGATCTTGGGTAGTTAACTCACACTGCATATCCCAAGATCCTAGCTTAAACTAATGTGTTTTTACTCTAAAAAGAGTTTCTGATTGACTTTATTAGGTATATTTTAAATGTACTTCGTTAGCATCTTCGGTTGGGGTGTTGACATATGAAGTTATATGGGACTGTGACTCAAATCATGCAAAAACAATGCTTGTAAATTTTCACTTTTGATGAATAAGCCTCTTCTACAAAGGGAGAGTCATTCATACATCAATATGTATACCATGCATCCTATTCAGTAAAATACTAGCATAACCGATAGAACTTCAATGCTTACTAAAAACTTTTGAAACCAATTAATGCAGATCTAATAGCCAACTAAGTAGAAAACAATAATTTTTTTTGTATTTTTTCTTTTATGAAAACAAAAGATTTAAGAAGTAAAGCTATTTTCTTAAAAAAAAAAAATCAGAACACAGATCAGTCAAACAAGCACAGGTGAAAATCCAAGATTAGTCTACAAGTAGATTTCCTAACCCATGAGGTCACATAGTAGTCTGTTTATCAAGAAATGGCTCGCTAATGGTCTATACTAGATGCTAGAGAGAGTTACTTGTAGCAATAACGCATTATTTGTGAGGCCACAATGCTTTACAAAGAATTGTTTACACTAGAAGATAAATTTAGTGAGAAAAAAGGCTCAAAAAATAGGCTGTGGGGATCAGATCTAGGGCTGAGCACTAAGAGAAGGGTGTTGTATAGTCTTGAGTGGTCAAAAAGGGAATGAAGTAATACAGGAAGGCCTGGAAGAAAGAGAGATATAGGAAATTTTTGGGAAAAATGGGAACTAAGTGTAGTTCCCAATAGAGTCACCAATTCTACTATAGGGATTAATGCACGGGTGGTTGGTGATGTAGAAACCCTCAAGGATCTTCCCAGGATCCTTGGAAAACTGTAAGAATAGCTGCAATTGTCACAAAAATGCATGCCTATCTATGCTTAATAAATGAATATCAAAGAAAGAAGGAATTATTACCTCAAGTCTTAGTGTGGTGTTGTTGGAGAGTGCAATGTAGCTAGGCAGAAGACCCCTGAGCTAGCTCTAGATCAAAACCTGCACATAGAAAAGTCGGGCATAATATCACAACATAAAACCTTGATAAAAATGCAAAAACATGTAAAGGTATTTAGTTGCACATATCTAAGCCACTCATAATAATGACATTGCATGAACATAGAAACAAGTTATAATACCAACATCGCGGATCAGAAAACACAATTGGAGTTTTATATTGATGTAGCAAAGATTGATTACAACCATCGATTGTACCAACCTTCCCTTACCCCTCCAGCTCCTCCCTCTCTCTCCCTACTTAACCTCTTCTGATGCCTTAGTCTAAGACTATGCTTAACAGTCAAATAGGCAATCCTTTCAAATGGTTTGACCCCTTTCACAATGGCCCTAACTTCTCAAATATAGCATGTGAGGATAGGGTTTCCAAGTCCTTCATGTGTTTCATTAGGTAAAAGCATTGATTCTTCCATGCCTTTGTGCTCTTTCTTGTTTGGATACTCCATTAGGAATTAGTAATTCCTCCAAACAGGTCGACTTCTAATGTTTCCTTGCTTTTGTGCGCTGACATAGGAGAAAATCTTGGGATATTTCTCAATCAACTTGTTCCCTTGACCCATAGGAACTCATTAATGTTCATTAACACTCTTCCCGAGGTAATAGACAGAGTTACCCTAGGCACTAACACACCCTTAGCCTTTCTAGGAAGCTTTATAAAGTAGGTTGCTAGTGGCTAGATAGTGTTAGCTTGACGACTGGGCCTGTGAACTTGGTTAGTCCTTCAGTAATCATGTATTTATCCTCTAAGCTGGTGAGGAGGTCATTTTCCTGTATAAAAACCACCGAGGAAGAGACTCATGTGAACTAGAAAAGGCATGTCTAATATCTAGCGGAATAGTCCACAACGGATGCGACAATCATTACAACCAATGAACAGTGAAAGATCCGTCTACTGTCCAGTGGAGTAGTCCACAACGGATGTGATAGTCATTACAAATGATGAGTATGGAAAGGTTTTTCTAGTATCCTATGGAATAGTCCACAAGGATGAGACAATAGTAACAACCATTGAAACACATTCCCAACAAGATAAGCACTAAAACAACATAAATAGTTCAATTATCTTAGCACACGTGAAAACAAAGGGGTATCATAGCACATATATATATATCATACCAAGGTATCTACCATATGTGTATATATTGTGAACCATATTATTAGGGTCCAACCCTAACTCCCTTATTTATGTAATAGGATCAAGTCATAGTTATAGTTAAGTAAAGAGTCAATAAAGCCCATATTAATAATTGTAAGTGGTTAACCTGCATTTAATGAAGGGACCACAATTAGTTAAAAATGGGCCATGGTATTAGATAGATTGTATTAATAAGAACCATGGTATTGCCCCATGGTATTGCATGTATGAATCCTGTATAAAGGATAGAGACTCCCATCGAGGAGCATCGTGTCTTATTTTGTAATTGAGCTTAGCTCTATTGTAGGTTTCCCCCTCGAAGAGGCAAGTGAACATTGTTTTCTAAATAATAAAATACTTGTTGTTCTTTCTCATTGTTCTATGTTCTGGGTATATTTCTTCGCATATTTGGTATTCTAGTATCATCTTGCAGGTTAAGAGCATAACACATATTAAAGGAATGATATCTAAAACTCACATACATTAAAACAAGTCATCCAACATATGCATATATCATAAATCATAATATCAAGCATGTCAAATGTAGGATATCCAATATGTGCATACATCATAATGAGGCTTCAAACATATGCACATCATTAAAAATGTGCACATCCTTGATCATATCGAAATAATGATACACTAATATTAAATTAGATCCTGAAGAAAAACCACATTAGATGGATCAAAACATCTACCAACAATTAATGATGTAATTGATCCGAAATACCTTCTTATAAATAATTTTAAATTGTCACAAGTGGTTATCATCATACGAATTCCAATGCTTTGTGTAATATTAATACTCAATACATGAAAATATCAACTAGTATCAACCATGCCATCAAGGAAAAATCATGACATCCACCATAAAATAAGAATTAATATTATCTAAATTAATTAAAAAATATTAATACTCATAAAAAAGTTATATTTTTGCATCATCATACGCAATTCTTAATATAGATGAGCATAAATGGGATGGTGAGTATAAAACATTTCCTTTTACTAGTTGGACATATGTGTCAACACAACATCATTTCCACGTAAGAAACATACCTAAAAGGGGTTACTTATCATAGTCCATAACCAAATACATTTATCAAGTCACATATATATGATGTGCAAACTAACTATCTCATTAAGAAACATCACAGAAGAGGAGTTCAACTAACACTCAAATTTCAGTTATAGTGTATCCATCACATAATTCAAACTTAATATAATTGTAAAGGCTAATTTGAGTGACTTTGCTAGACATCTCCTTTCATAATGTAAAACTATGACATATACTACAAAGTAGTCATAATTAAAACTAAAGAAAAAAAATAAAAATAAAAATAAATAAGAAAATCTATATATATGATTTATATAATTATATTTTTGTGTATATTAATTTTCAAGGGGATAAGGGAAAGTATTTTCTTATGCTATATCCTCCGATAATAATACGGGAATGTACTTTCTTGTCCCAAGTGTTAATGGGAATTGCTTTCATATAGAAAGGGTATAAAGCCACAATATGACAATGACAAGAAACTTAGAATCTATGCCCAAACAAATAAGAAAACTCCATTAAACTACTATCTAGGGCTGATATGTGCAAGTGGGAATATGAAGGTTAACTATAAATCATTTTATTGAATCCTCAATTTGATTTTAGAATTAGAACAATAATATATTCAACAAAATTTTATTGTATGACTTGAAATAAATTCACAATTCAATGCATAATATCATAATAAATTACATAAATATCAAATTAGAAGAAGAGAAAGAGTTTCTTCTTATTGAGTAAACTAGTCTAGATCTATCTTAATTCTAGATTTACCAAGCATCGAGAGGGATCAAATCTCTTAAGATGCAAACTTCCTTTAATGTGAAAAGAGATTTGATCCCTATTCATGCATGGTAGATCCATAGTTAAGATGAATCTAAGCTAGTTTAATTATTAATTATAGTTAATTATAATTACAATTATAAACATAAGCATGAATATAATTATTAATTATCTTATTTTATTTTTATTTTATTTTGATGTATTTTGATCAAGTCAAAATGTTTTATTAATAATTATAATTATTAATTTTATGTTTATGTAATTTGACCAAGTCAAAATCTTTACAAAACATAACAGGACATTACAACATCTCTTCTATACTTAGTTGGAGAGTGTCTACAATAATAATATAAAAAGATAAAATAAACTTAATAGCTTGATGCATGCAACACACACAATTTTCTTCTGCATCTTAGAAGTGAAGATATTTACAAATAATCTTTTAGTGGGTAGTCAATATCTTTGCAAATAATATTTTGCTTTCAAAACAAATGTGAGGGATAAGGGGCTCAGCCCAAGGGAAAGCAAGAAAATCATGTTTCGTGGCTCGAAGAGTGATTAAAAGAATAAATAAATGCAAGTTTAGTATTTCGTTAAGATAAATACGCTAAATCAAGTGATCCAATGTACATTTCCACCACTTTATACATACTTGTGTACTCATAATTGGTTGGGGTCATTGAAATAAGTACATAACAATTTTCTTAGAATAGAAACCTTACAATAAAATCTATTGTAATGTGTATATTCAATTTTTTTTTGGTGAATTTTGAAGACACACATGAATTAATTAAAAAAATAAAAACATTTTATTTTATAAAATCCCCATAATTTATGTAAACTCAAAAATGGTCTTTTGAAAAAATCTTCATAGAAAGTAAGTAGAGAAAAAAAATACTATAATACCAACTCTTTTTTGTGATATAAATGCTATAATACTATAATACCGACTCTTTAACTCTTTATGGAATGTAATATTGGTAAGACATCTTGTACATGTATACATCTTAATGGAGACTTCATGTATAAAAAATGGTAATGTGTTTTACATTGAACAAAGGGGTATCATATTCACACATGTATCATAACAAGGTATCTACCATATGCATATATATGTGAATCATATTAAAGAAATGGTATCCACTGCTTGCATATATCAAAACAAGTCATACAACACATGCATATATCACAAATCACAATATTAACCATGTCAAAAGTAGGATATCCGATATATCCATACATCATAATGAGGCATCAAACATATGCATATCATTGAAAATGTGCAAATCATTGGTCATATCAAAATAAGGATAAACTAATATTAAACCATCATCAAAAGTTATCATCATAAGATTATGAATTCTTCATGTAATATTAATACTCAAAGCATCAACACAACAACAAGTATCAACCATACAACTAAGGACAAATCATGATGGCCATCATCAAATAACTATTAATGTTGTTTACATTAATTAAGAAATATTAATTCTAAAGAAAATTAGATTTTTATATAGTGGTTAGGTTCATCATACTCAATGCTTAATAAAAGTGAGCATAAGGGGCATGGTGAGTATAGAACATTTTCTCTTATTAGTTATAGATATGTTGACATGATTGTCATGTAAGCATCATATTCGAAAGGGGTTACTTATCATATTCCATAAGTGGATACATTTATTGTGATGTGGAAACCAAGTATCTAGTAAAGGAATATCATAGAAGAGGAGTTTAACTAACAATGTAAAATAATCAAATTTTATTTATAGTGTATCCATCACATGAATCAAGTTTAATATAATTGTAAAGACTATTATAAAGCACCATCGTTGTACATCCCAGAATTCGGTAGATACTTCTTTCTCTACACTTTCGCTTCTGACACTTCTCTTGATATTGGGCTCACTCAGAAGGATAAGTTGAACAAAGAACGGCCTAAGAACAACCTATCTCCTTCATGAGCACAAGCCTACAAGGACCAGAGCTCTACTATCCTTTCATGTACAAGAAAGCTTATGTAGTATACAAGGTGGCAAAACACTTCAAACCTTATATGTTGAAAAACCATTGTATTATCTTTGTTCCACACCATAGAAAATTTTAGGGGCGAATGTTCGCCCTTTGGTGAAATTAAGGGGTTTTAAATTTTTAGTGGGTGAATATTTTGTATCATAGTACATATTTACAAATCACCTCAAATAGCCCACCTTATTTTAAGGGAGAGGGTAAAAAAGGTAACTTTAGCCCTTGAAATTAGGAGTTACAACCTTCCATTCGCCCATTTTCAAGAATAGGTTTTATTTAGGTGAATCGTATGGGCCAAATACCATATCTATAAAAGGGGTATGGTAAATTAATAAAAATATAAATAAATGAGAAGTATGGTAAATAAATAAAACATTTTTTATATTTACTCCATAAGTCACATTATATACATGCAAGGGTGTAAACAAATAAAAATATAAGTAAAGTGGAGGTATGGTAAATAAATAAAACGTCTTTTTATACTTACTCAAAAGGTATGGTAAATAAATAAAAATATAAATAAACTAGACATATGGTAAATAAATAAAACCTCTTTTTATATTTAGTCCATAACCCTCGTTCTATTTATGAAGGCTCAAGAAAGAGGTTTTATTTAAGTGCCTATGGGGCAAGTACCATATTTGTAAAAGATGTATGGTAAATTAATAAAAATATAAATAAACTAGAGGTATGGTAAACAAATAAAACATTTTTTTATATTTACTCCATAAGTCACCTTATATTTACGAACACTCAACAAAACCTATGGGCAAAATACTATGGGAAAAATACCATGGACTAGATTTTTTTAATACCATGCAAAAAAACATTATTAACCCTAATATTAGTATTAATAAAAATAAAAATGGCACATGGTATTGACCAATGGTATTCACCAAAATGGCACATGGTATTGACCCATGGTATTCACTTGGAATGTAGCCTATTTAAATTGGGGAATGAAACCAGAATAGATCCATCTTTTACTCTGGATCTACTAACCCCCGAGAGGTATCAAATATCGTGATATGCAAACTAGCATAGAGTGAAAAAATATTTGATCTGGTCAAGAGTAAAAATGGATGTTGTAATTTAATGTATGTTAAACATTTCATCTTGGTTAAAATAAAAATAAAATAAAAATCAACTATGAATTTTATTAATTTTTATAAATTACTAATAGTAATTTTTAAGCTCAGGTTTATGATAACCCATGGTATTGACCCATGGTACTCATGTGAGCATAGACTATTTAAAGGGGAAAATCTATCTTAGATCCATCTTAATTCTGGGACTACCAAGTGCTCAGAGGGATAAATAGATTTTATCACCCTAAGAGTGGTAGATGTGGAGTTAAGATGTATATAGGTTGGTTTTTATGATAATGAAGATATTAAATAGACTTAGGAAATTATATTGTAAAAACATCTTAAGGTGAATGTTTAAAGCATAGACATTGGACAAGTATATTTGTATACTTTTGTTTTAAACTGAAACAAATC
>APFE030718965.1:68798-81930 GCA_000404065.3 Pinus taeda | reverse complement strand
ATATCCATTTTTTAGATAAAACATGATATCAACATATCTCGATTCAATATCGTTTAGGCTTACCTCATACATTTGTACCTCTTGATTTGGAGATAGTATTTCAGAAATAAGCGATGCTCCAGCCAACATCTTGCAAAGGGTTTGACCTTTTACAATATTTGCTGGTTTGATCTCAGGGTCGTATTCTTGTTGGGCAGTGACCCAATTTTCTCTCTTTTCACCCACGTCTTTATGCACTAAGAGATTTCTTACTGCTGGAAATGACACTATTATCTTTGTATGGGTCTTAAGAAGAAAGGGTATAAAATGTTTGATCGCTTTGAAAACAACATAAGCTTGTTTCTCAACATCAGAATAATTTAATTCAGCCCCTTCTAAATTTGAACTAAAGAAGGCAATTGGGGCTTCCACTTTGTCTTGATTGGCTTGCGTGAGTATTGCAGCATATGAATTCTCGGAGGCAAATGTATACAAAATGAAAGGATCGGAAAAATTTGGAGTTTCTAGGGATGGGGCATTAACAATCGCTTGCTTAATCAGATTGAACGCTTCATACTATGCTTGGCCCCATTTAAAAAGTGAATTTTTCTTGATCATTTCTTGTAGTGGTGACACAATTCTCGAGAAGTCTGAAACAAATATTTTAACAAAATTAATCTGGCCAACGAAGGATTGCATGGATTTCTTATTATATGGTAAGGATATTTCGAAAATTTCTTTAATTCTATCTGGATCAATATGGATTCCAGATTTTGACACTATAAATCTAAGAAGTTTTCCTTTACTTAATGCAAAATAGGACTTTTTTGGATTAAGTGAAATTCCATACCTTTTACAACGTTGGAAGATCTGCTTTAAGTCTTTGAGGTGATTATCACATTTTTTAGAATATACTGTTATGTCATCCAAGTAAATCACCACTAATTTGTTTACTAATCCCTTAAATGCGATATCCATGGCCCTTTGAAATGTGGCGCCAACATTAATCAGCCCAAAAGGCATCTTTTGATATGCATAAGTACCCCATTTGGTTCTGAATGTGGTTTTTAGCTGATTGTCAGGATGGACCAAAACTTGGTTGTAGCCAGAGAAACCATCTAAAAAGGACATCAATTCTGATCCTGCAACCGCCTACAATATTTGTTCCATAGGAGTCAGGGGAAAATTATCCTTTTGGCAGGCTTTGTTAAGATTTCGAAAGTCAATACAAATTATAATGTCTCTGTTTTTCTTTCTGACTAGAACCAAATTGGAAACCCATCTAGAATGTCGAACAGGAAAAATAATTTTGGCTTTCAATAATTTATTGAGCTCAGATTTAATCTGAATTTCTAGATTAGGATGGATCTTCCTCATCTTTTGCTGGACAGGTTTTTTGTCAGCTATCATCGGGATAGTATGCTGAATGATTGAAGTTTCGTAAGTCTTAAGGTCATCGTAATTCTAGGCAAAGACACTTTTATACTGTTTTAGGAGCCAAACAAAGGCTAATTTTTCTTCTGGGGCTAGGCCAAGACCTAGGTTGATATTCTGTGGCTTGGTATTCATTCCTTGATTTACTAATTCATAGTTCAGAGTTGAAATTTGAAGTTTTGAATTGGTAGACATTTTAAATTGGTCTTTCAAATCATATAGGTCTTCCAACTTGACTACAGATTTTGGTATGGCGTTATTGGTGCTCTCTTGTTGTAACTGCTTTTCATGTTGGTCCTCATCAATTATCTAATTAGTGTAAGATCCTTCTGATGTTAGGAAACTTACAATATCAGGGTCATCGTTAAAAATTCTCCAGTTGGTAACATTATCAGGGATGGAGGGCCTAAAGATCAATTCAATTGAGAATCTGTCTGGGCTATAGTCTTCTGAGGGAATGAGCTTGGAATTTGGGAATGGATGAAATATTGAATGCTATAAAATGTTTAGTTAGTTCTTGCACTAAAGATTGATAATGCTTTAAATGACCTGATAGACAATGTATAGTATTTCGTACCTGTTTAATAACAATTTCAGAGTCTCCAAAGACTTGTAGATACTTGATGTCTAATCCGATTGCCTTGTACAACCCTTGTACTAGAGCTTCATATTTTGCAGTGTTGTTTGTGCAATCGAACTCAAGTCTACAAGTTAGCATGGTTTTATTCCCCTCTGGACTAACTAATACACATCCTTCTCTTGCTCCATCATTAGACTTAGAACCATCAAAAAATAATTTCCAAAACAAAGAGTTATTTACAGGACTATCTACAAAATTAAACCATTTAGAACTATCTGTTTGAGAAAAGTTTTCTACTTGAGACAAAACGAAATGTTCTAAATAAGGCGAAGTATGAGCATTAAAATTTCCTAAGAAAGAGTCAATAGAATAGTTGCCAATTATATTATCGTTGTATGCTATAGGTTCATTTTCTCCTTCCAATTCCGTCACTATGTATTTTTGGTGTCTTTCTCGATCAACCTTTATCTGATTTGGTTTACCATTGTAAGGGAGCCACATGTGTGACTAGTCGGTCGCAAAGTATCCATGAAACTTTTCAAACCAATCCCTACTAAGAATTAAACCATAAAATTCAGGAATGTCTGCAACTAAAATGTCAATGACTTGACATACCTTTGGATTAGATGACAGCGTTATGGTAACTTGATTTAGTTCACCAATTACTTGAACCTGCGATCGGTCCAGCTGAACTATGCGTACTGTAGATTTTTGAGGTTGGACATTTAACTTTGCACATATTGTTTTAGGCAAAATATTAGATGAAGCTCCTGAATCTACCAAAAAATTATGCAAGTTTTTATTGAAAATTTTGTAAGTAAGAAGGAATGGGGGAGTATGGGATTTTGACCTACCTCCAATTAAAGAAATATCATTTGGGTCATCTTTATTTACCATATTAGTTGGAGGTCTTCCCATCTCATGAGAAGCTTGCGAGATTATAGCGGCAGGAAGAGGTGCAACGAGTATTGCATGTAATTCTTTCAAAAGTAGTTTCTGTTGATGTTTTAATTTTCTAAGTTCGTGAAAAGTAATGTTAGCCCTAGTCTTCTTCATATATTCAACGATATTATACTCCATCTCATCAGAAACAATCAGTGTTTTAGATGGAGTTGATGAATCGGATTGGGCTGGGCTTGTTTGAGTCGCTTTTGGTGATGATTTCTTACCTACGACTTTATCCTTGGATACTGATCTTGCGCTCTTCTGTTTCGAACTAGGTTGTGGAGGATTGAGTTGATTTATACTTCTGGTACTGACTGGTGATGCCTCTTAATCCTTTTCGTCTCGAAAGTCCCACATTCCATGTAGCTCTACAACTTCATCTTCATCAATAGGTTCTTCATTAGAAACTTCCTCTTCTTCTCCTTCAGATTTTGCATTTGCTATAGCATTGGGAGGCTTTTAATGAGTTGAAGGATTTTTTCTATAAGGCTTGTAGGGTTTCTTAGAAGAAGTCTCTACTACTTGTCTTTTAATGTCAACCATTTCGTTAGACATGGTTTTTAAAACTTTTTGCAATCCTTCTAAATCAAATGGGTCCTTTAATTGCTGTTTCTTAGGATCATCTCTAAATTAACCTTCTTAGATTTTTTTTCATTGACAGTGTTTTTCTTTTCTAAAGCTAAGATACGTTTTTCTACCGCTATCTCTTTCTTCATGTTTTCGGCCAATGTTGTCTTGGCAACCCTATCAACAAAGATAGCTATGTTCGATGGTAAAGCAGATATGTACCATTCACTTCGAACTTCTTCGCTAGGCTTGGAAGCGGTCGAAATTTTATTCAAAAGCTTGTTGAAACGTGAGTTAAAATCTTTGATAGGTTCTCTTGATTCAGTCTTTAGATTCAATAGATCGTTGATCAATGTTGTCGTGGACTTATCATCGCCGAACTTAGTCAAGAATTGCTCTTGGAAAATGTCCCAACTAGTAATGGACCCTGATGGTAATGAAAAATACCAGGATCCGGCTACTGCTTGTAAAGTATAAGGAAAAAGTCTAACAACAACGTCTTCATTTGTAACTCCATTTAAATTTATTGATAACATAAAGTTTTTTATGTGTTCTTCTGCTAGCATGCTTGCTTCAGGATTAAACTTGGGCAGTCATTTTTCAGGATGGGTCGGTAATTGACTCAAGGGTGCAGGCATTGAGACTGCCCCTGGATTATTCCATGGGTTTTGAGCCATCGTTGAACTACTAATAGAGGAAAGCACATATGAAGTTCCTTGTGGTAGGGATGAGGATGTTAAAGTTCCAGTGCTTTGATGGACAACAATATGAAGTGGAGGGGTGGATGGTTGACATTGCAATGGAGAAGTTGGAATGAATGTTGATGATGAAAGAGTCTCACTATCAGACCCTTGAGGTGACTTCCTTGCTCTTTTCTTTTTAGGTAGAGGTAATTCTGTTGGTTCAATACCAAACTTTTCACTCTGTAATCTGGTAAGAGGATGAGAAGAATTGTATTGTGAAGTCACACTACCTTGAGATATTTCAGACTTTTGCGGTGATATGGAAAATCCTTGAAGTTTATGAATCAAGGACTCAACTTCAGGAGGTTCGATAGTAGATCTATCTGAAATGTTTGGGTTTGTGGCAGTGGTTGTTGTTTTCTCAACTTCTCACTTAAGATTTAAAGACTCGGAATGTGAGGAGAAGTCGAGGGAGATGTTGAGGGCGATTTACTCTCAGAATGGTATTTAGATTTAGATTTACTAGCCATTCACAGTTCGGGCCCTCCTTCTAGTGCCAAATATGTTGAATCCCCGAAAATCGGGTCTACAACAAGGGGGATACCCACCTGGTCTGGACCTTGAAAGCAACTCTTTTCTGTTTGGGATGGTGGGTCCGACTGGGGATAATGGGACCAGTTTCCCAATTTGTTTGTGATGATAAGAGTTGATGTTTTCCTTTCTAAAGATTTCTAAATAAAATGCTTTTAACCTAAATCTAATCTAAAACATACAATTTTATTCTAAGGAACGGAAACATCTAATTCTAAAACTATCTCGGGATTAACTCTTCACTTATGCGATCTAAAATAGTTTCTAACAACAATTGGTAATAAAGATCATTCAATTGCTACAAGAAAATAATTCATTAAAAGTGAATTGTTTCGTATAAGAAATTAGCCGAAACAATTATGAGAAACATATCACATAATAAGTCATTCATACATTAAGCATAAACATAATAGTCACCACCGTACAAAAGTGCCAAATGACAACTTAAACGTTCAAGCTTTCATATATAAACAACTAAACATAACATATTACTTGAGACATAAGCAGAAACCATTAATAGATAAAATTACCATTGATAACTAGTCCTACTCATGAGCTTCAGCAATATAGATTTATCTTCTCCTAATTCAATATCTACTAAGATTACATAAATGCATTTTAGTAGCAGACATTAAACACAGATATCTATAAATCTAGTTCCATTCATTCATCAAAACCTCCTCAGAGGGTGTAGAAGTGCATGTTATGAAGAAACGTTTTTGACGAATTTATGGACCCCTCTCTAAATGCATGAGAGGGGTTAAAATACTACTAACTAAAGACTAAAAATAGTTTATTACAAAAATATAGGAGGAGGTTTAAATGACCGTCCTCATTTAAGGAAAAAATAAATAAAAAATAAAACTAAAACTGTATCTGAAAATTAACTATGCATCTATTCTCTGAGATCGAAATCATTCAGCATCGGCTTCAGGAGCGTCGGTTGGTCGACCTTCGATTTTAGTTGTCCTACGAAAACAGAATCAGCAAGTGCTGGCGCTATCTTTTCGGCAGAATTTGTAAGGCATTTTAGAGTCATGCATTGGATGTGCGGTTTAACCAAGTATTGCCAATAAGTGTCCCAATTCAACTTGGTTAAATTTTTGATTGACTCTGCCTTTTCTTCAGCTTTCTGTCTCCAGCTTGTCTGTAGTTGCTGTGCCTTTGGGAAAAAATCCCGAAGCGATTTCTGATATCAGGTTTTCTCTATGTAGATTTAGATTGACACAGTCAATGACATTGCTCGCCATTGTTGCTTCTTCTTCCGCTGCCTGTTCTGCCTTTTTAATTTGTGCATCCCACTTATTGAACAACATTTCTTTGTGGGCTTCATTGATTTTTAGTAAGCATGCTTTCTTCTCTTCCTCCGATTCCTGCCAAATCAAATAGTCAGAAATTTTCTTAGCATGTCCACGACTTGACTTGTAATTTTATCGCTTATCTTGCAATGAGAGCTCCATTGTGATATTCTTTGGCAGAGTTCCTCTTGCTATTGCAAGCGTTGGTCATTCAAGGAAAGGGCTTCTGAGACAAATTCTGTGATTTTGGGGTCATATTTATGCATTTATAATATGGACTGCAATTGATGTTCTTTTTCGGCCAAATTGCTATGATACTCCAGCTGCATCTATTGAAAATCTTGTTGTAATTTTTCTAATTTCTTTTCCGCTTCTCGGTTGGCACTGGCCTGCTGTAACTGTTGCTGCAAAAATATGATATTTTCCTCTTTATCCTTAAGTAATAGCTGTACTTCGGATGCTTTATCAATAGTAGCAGAAGCATAGGCTCCTGCGATTTGGGATAACTTAGTCAAATTTTCTGTAGGATCAGTGGTAGGGTCTCGCCAAAGGACATCTAGCTTCTCTGCCTCAGGTGAGAGCACGCTGTCTAATTTTCATTTCTTTCTTTGTATACTTACCATTGCTTTGTGTTGCGGACTATAAAATACATCTAGAGGAGGAATCTCCTCTATCTTCAGCATGATTTCAGATGATGGGGCTATGGGAATATGCTCCATTTCTGGAGCATTGACGACTGTTTCAATGACCATTTCTGTCATTGTATGTTCTATATTCTCAGGTGTCTTCATGTTCTACTCCTTGGTACTGATCAATTCATTAAATGTTTCCCACTCTTTCTCCAGCTCAGTTCTCACCGACTTTGGTGGCTGGATGAGGGGAGCGGGAACCTTCACCTATGGTGTCGATAAAACTTGTTGCTCTGGGTGCTATTTAGATTGGGAAGTATCTCTGACTGACCCTTCACTTTTATTATGGTCACTCTCGGACCGTTTCAACCATTCTGGTGATTCTTTTCTAGATTTAGACTTGGACTTGTCTGTACCCGAGCTTCCACTAAAACTGATGCTGGGAGTTGGCTCCCTTATTGGTTCTAAGCTCAATTTATCCAAGGGGATGTTTGCTAATCTCCGCTCTTTGTAGAGTTTGAACTCTTGGAATTCTGCTGGGCCAAATTGAATTTGAGCCATGTGCAAAATATCTTTTAGTGTGCTCTTTTTTTGGAAGATGTCATCAAAGCGATCATATTCTTTAGTGAATACCTTTATTTTGACAGTCGTAGTAAAATTCTTAATTACATAAAAGGGATCAAATTGTCTACCTGGAAATTTAAACAGTCATAGACTCAGCATGTTGTCTACTTCTCTGAAGGCATGACCTAAATCAAACAGTGAAAAGGCCCCATAGGCCACAAGAAATTGCGGCCAAACGACCTTTTTCTTGCCTTTCAATTCTTTGCTTATTCCTCCAACCCCGCAGGTTTGGTAGGCTATTTCTCAGGCCAATAACTTATCAGGAACATATAAAGGAAGCACATGAGGGGAATAAATGCTTCCGAATACTCTGATGTAAGTGAAAAACTCTTTTCCGAACCATCTTCCGACAGGGAGAATATCAACTTCAGCTTTGGGGGAAAATCTTGGGGTGTTTTTATCATACAACATTTTGTGAAGGGGTAACATAACTCCATTAAAAATTCTGTAAAAATATGGGGTAAACTTGGAATCCCACAATTCCTTATGGTAGACCTGAATAGGCAAGGGATCCTGTATAGTCCACTTCCAACCCATTAGAGGAAATTGAGAAACAAAATAGATTGCATCCATAACATAAGCAGCTAAAAAGAAAGGAGGATAAATCCTCTGAGAGGGAGTTCTTTTAGACCGGTAGTTCCAAATAGCCGAGGCTAAATTATCAGACAATATCTGGGCCCAATCCATAATAGTGGCCTTAGTTGCCGCATCTAATAGGGGTAGCCACTCGGATGAAAACTTGTTGATATCAAGCCTTCCAAATATCTTACATAGCATAGCAGCAACGAAACAATACGGGGAGGAGAGGGAACCAGTACTGTACATAGCTAGGAAGTCAACATCTAGGAAAATGGGGCTTTGAATATAATGCGAAAGACATTGTTAAGCCATAATTAGTTGAAAAAAAAATCAGGTAATGCAGGGACAAGTGACAGCCCTTGTACAAGATACATGATTACAACTGTGAAATTACAGCCAAGTAATAACATGCAAATGTATGAACAATTAAAGAAATAGCCACAGTATGAAATCCAAGATGAAATATAAAAATTATAGGATAATTGTTTTATAGAATGAGCAACCAAAAATACATCATAACTTCACATTTTATTTCATCCCAAGATAGTGATAAAATACCATATATAATCTTGTTCCTTAGTTAAAACAAGCCTCAAACATGCAATGAACAAACATAACCAAAAAATTAAATCATCAAAGTCCTTTATTTATCCAATGTTACATAAGGTATTAGGGAGGGTTTCACCTCAACCCTAACATCTTCATGTTGGAGCAAGACAACCCTTCCTCTGTGCTGGCGAGATAAGAAAGGACCATGAAAGTGCAAAATGGAGCATGTATTTTCAAGGTATACTTGTTATCAATAAACCTTGTGACACAAATTAAATATGACATTCCATCTGGCATTGGGCTTGAACAAGGGATTTGTTCTGAATCAATTTGTTTATCATAGTTATAGAAAGGGCTTAATCCACATCATTTTTGGTAATAGAGCACAAAAATGTTATGATAATCACAAGCCTCTGAATTTCTTGTTCAAAACCATTTTAGAAGTTATGGAGGACAAGGTCAAATTGATTTCGACTCAAAACATAATTTTGAATGTTCAACAGTTTCACGTAAGGGAAAGTGTACCAATGTCCACTAACACAGCCTGATCGCTTATGAGAAAAGCAAAGGTCAACAATTTAAAATGGAAAGCCACAACCACATATGAATTATTCAATAAGAATTTGAAATTGGTATATAATGGCCTACCTTCCCATGAACTACTAAATATGAAACAACTAAGTCGTAATGACTTAACACTCCCTCGATCAACATAGGATATCAAAGAATGTTCTCGTAGGTGTTCCCAGATTGAGACCAAGCCACAGATCCATATCTAGTGCGAATGAAAATAGATCCAAAGCGAGTCCCTATAGATCGAGTATCACCACCATAAAAATTAGAAAATCATGTCATGAATAATAGGTACATATAAACAACTTGTATAAGCACCTTACTGTCATGACAGTGCACCTTACTATTATTTTTTTCCAAGACAACCTATATAAACTCATGGATACCAATACTGGAAACGAGTTTATACTGTAAATGGTTGAAATGCACAAACTAATTATCCATGAAGTCATGCACAAATTGTTATAAGAAACCATGATATGCACTCAAAACATTGAATTGTACAAAACGTTTATCCTTGTAGGTTGCAGGTTGCCTCATGCACAAATAACAACAGGAAACTATGAAATCCACACACAATGTTGAACTGTAAAAAAACTGTCCTTGCAGGTTTCTAGTAGTTATGGTTCTAGTCTTATTATTCAAAAGTGAATTTAGTTATTCAAGAGTATCTAATGCAATTTTTTTTGGTGATGTTTTTTTACCGTGCCTGGGATAAATTTGAGGCATTTTCGTTGGGTTCTAGGAGTATTTACTAGGACAAATTTTGACCATATTATTAATGCATCTCTTGGACTAGGCAAAACTTAGTCATGTCTCTTGGTAAGTTCAATCAGATTAGTGGTGGCTATTTAGAGACTTGTAGCTATTGTTGAGCATTCACATGACCTATTCTACAGACTGATATTATAAATAAGGGTTCCCTGGGTTATTCTTTGTAGCAAAACTTGTAAATCATTCCTTGGCATCAACTTAGCTATGTTATGAAAATTATATGAGACTTGGTTTTGAAACTTTTAATGATATTTTGGGTTGATTTATATTATTTATAATGCTGGATTAACTAGGGCTGGAAAAAAGTTTCAAATCTCAAATTTAGGTTATCATAGATAGACACATCAACTCAGTTATCCTAGAACCTCAATAATTTTTTTACATATGCAAGCCTAGATCTTCCTTCATTCTTGGATAGTGTTATCTATAGGAATAACAATATTGGAAAACTAAGAACCATTCCCACAATAGGAAAATCACTAACCATTAGAAAGAAATTGATCGAGTTTTATGTTTGTAAAGTCAATGTTCATGGACATGAGTCTCCACATTTTGAAAGGAAAATAATAGCTCAATAAAACCTTTACCAAGGAAAGCCTAGAGATTCTTTCATTCTTGGAGAGTGTTATCTATACGAATAAAAATATTGGAAAAATCAAAACCATTCCCACAATAGGAGAATCATTAACCATTACTAAGATAAGCCTGTAGCTTCTATTAAGCTGCTGAATTCTTTTAGCAAGGAAAGCCTACAACTTCCTTCATGTTTGGAGATTGTTATCTATAGGAATAACAATATTGGAAAACATGAGGTTGAACAATTTAAGTCGTAATTTTTTAATAAAAAAGAAGTAGACCAGATCAACATCTTAACCAAAAAAGGAACCAAGTGTCAATTTCTTTATTTGAAATTCCTCCAATGTCTACATCATTTTATTATAACACATAAAACATTTTATCCAAAACATATATTTATATAATTGAAGACATACAATGAATTATAGGTCAATTTCAACACATTGGAAATAATTTTCCAAGTGCAAATACAATCATGGTATTTTAAGTGGAAAAATAAGTTATCAAACAAACAATTATTGATATATTTGAAGACATACAACAAATTCCTTCTGTAGATTTGATTTTTCAAGGATACTGTAAAAAAGGCATATGTATGAAAATTTGTTAAGCTATTGTTGTAACACCCTCCTCCCACATCTACCTAAGTAACCATACCAACCGGGTAAACATGCGACGAGAGGCTACTATGATTGGATTTGACCTCCTATGTGACCTTAAGGAAGTGGAATTGATGTAACACATCAACCAACCTATCCACATAAGCAACAGAACCATCAGGAGACAAGTCAGCCACTCAAACAACTTGTCCTTGGGTCTTGTTGTTGTTCTAGACCTCTTAGGCCATAGTCGCTCTCATGCTATGGGCAAGAGAGTGACCACAGACCTAAAGTCACTCTTATAGGCATGCATGCCAGTGACCGTGGACCAAAATTCCCAGTTATGTGCCAGTGACCCCGGGATTTAAGCCACTTTTTCCGACCCATAACCCAGGCCACGACTCAGAATGGAATGATAGCTCAAAATCAATAAAAGTACAGGGAAACAATGATGCAAAAGTAATAAGTTGATCAAGACCTTAACCAGACCCCTACTAGCCATGATAGGACTTTCGTCAAACATATCACCAACATGTAACCTACAGGTGTAAACAACAAAATTAAGTGTAGGGATCTCATACTTATCTGAGAATCACTATGAACCATTTTTCCCTCATGCCAATTCCTGCATTATCCTCTATTAGGTCATAGACACGTTATCCATTCATATACAAGTAAAAACATGCTGAGAGCCATACATATATGCTATCATAAAATGTACATATAACCAACATAATAGGAACAAATTTACCATAAACACATCAGCCAACAAAATCCACATATACATCAATACATTTGCACATAGAAATCAAGGGAATTAATTTCTCATTAATGAATACAATAAACCAATTGGAGATGGGGTTGCCATGTTCCACCCGGCCATAGAATGGTTGAGCCAAATCTCTCTTCAGCATTCACCCTCGTGCCATATTCCAAGAATGAATGTGGAACTCAAACCGAAAGAACTCAACAAGGGCATACTGAGGCTAAACCACCTCACCACATCAATAGAAACTATGCTTTACTATAATCCATCTCGTATCACTAGGCCAACACAATGAACTCATCAAAACAGGCTTTAGCATGGTCTCCACCCAATCACTAGGCCAAACAAGCACGAATGCCATAGGATTTCTCCACCTACACTATGAGGAATTTTCTTGTCTCCTAGTCTCTCAGGCTTTACTGCAATCCAAACCTGGATCAATAGGCCCTAAACCGATACCCACTCTCCAAGTTTTACCGCATATCCCAAATATAAGATTACTAAGCCCAACTGATACGGGTGAAACCACCCTAGGGCTTTGGGTTGAGAACCCCAATAGAGCAGAGGGCGAAATTCAACAAGAAATTCTCAAACAATCATCAAAAGTCCTTATTCTACTAAATCACGTAGGAGTGTCCTTACCCGATGTCCTTCGTTTGGGTAGATCCCGCAGGTGTAAACCCTCAGCTTCTCCCAATGTTCTTGAAACCTGAAAATTATTCAAATGGAACATACATGACAATATAAACATAAAGGATATACATGATGTTAATTTAAATCATATAAATGAATGACTAATTATACATCAATATAAGATTCATAAATTAATTACAACATAACTTTGATGCATAAACACATTTCATGTCGGAAACATAACAACATTCATTTTTATTGAAGTAAGCTATAGATAAGGTGGAGAAATATGACCCGCGTCCTTCTCCGGCTCCAAGCGGAACTGTCCTCCGCATCTGGCCTTTCTTGGCCTTCAACAATCTTCCTCCATCACCAACACAAGGATATCTCAAGCAAGACGGGGGATATATATTGTTGTACAGGTAAATCCCCTCTGCGGACAGAGGCGATCCCACTAGCCTAAATGGGGTCTAGCAATAATCAAACAACGCTAACACGCAGGTTCCTAATTGCAAAGTAAAGGCCAATGATGAGGGCCTACCTCGAATCCAATGCTAGTATTCGTAGAAGAGCCGTCGCTTCCGTTCTTTCGATTCAGCTGGTCACAATCCTCACGATCCTCGTGAACAGATACCTGCACATGTAAAGAACAAGACAAATACAAGCATAAAATCCAAGAAATGCAACTATGTATCAGTCAGAAAGGATACAACTCAAACATCATTATAAAGACACATGAGTGGAACCATAATG
>APFE030718965.1:50418-64526 GCA_000404065.3 Pinus taeda | reverse complement strand
ATGTTATGCAAATGCCTGTCCAACACATAATTAGCTAATGCATCGGTTAACGTATTAAGTCGTCTTGGAATATGCTGATAAGTAATGAAATCAAAATCCCTTTCTAATAACTTAACACGTAAATACAACCTTAAAATCCAATGGTCTCTAATGGAATAACGCCCATTGAGTTGGTGGACTACAAGTTGAGAGTGAAAGTTCACAACCAATGTGCGAATGCCGAGGTTAATCGCCTCAGCTAATAATTCAATCACAACACTATATTCAGCAACATTGTTCGTTGTACAACCTAGAAAAACCCCTTGAATGTCTACTAACTCACCATGAGGATTGTAGATCACCCTTGGCGCAGATGACAAGTTGCGTGTACTGCGGGAGGCACCATCAGTGAAACCAACATAAGGCGATCCAGACATCTATCCAAGAAGCAAAAAGACACAATAAGTGGCAATCACGCCGACACACCAAGACAAAAATGTGAAAACATGCACACACAACACACTTGTTGAAAGCACACGTATATACAAAAAGAGAGTGCCTGGACTCATGCATAGTATTTTTTTAGATAAAGCCCATTTCGAGGCTGATCCAGGGGATTGCCTTCATAATCAATAAGCTCGTAGGCTCCTTTTTGCAAAACGTTTTTCACAATGTAGGGCCCGTGCCACATAGGCTCAAATTTTCCTACCCCCAACTTATCGTCACCTTGATCATAGAGCAGTACTAAGTCTCCCTCAATGAAAGAGCGGGGGTTAACAGTATTATCGAAGTGAGTTTTCACTCGCTTCTTCTGAGCTTCAATAGCTAAGGAGGCTAAACGACAAGTCTCGTGCAGCCGCTCTAAGTAAAGAAGACGCTCTTCTACTGGAATAGTATCAGGGAGAAATTCGACGGAGGTACGGTAGGCCCACAAAGCAGAGAACAACATTAGATGCCAATTGGACTTATGCATGCCAACAGTTCGTTGAAGCATTGTGACCAAAACCTTGTTCACGGCTTCCACTTGTCCGTTTGCCTGAGGATAGCACGGGGTCAAACTATCATGCCTAAGGCCCAACTGGGTTGTTAACTCGGTCATCATGTGATTACGAAAATGCTTTCCGTGATCAGTGACGATGGCTTGGGGTACTTCGAACCGCGAAATAACATGGTTGAACAAAAACTGCACCGCGGTGTGACCGTCTTCAGACAATGTAGGCATCGCCTCGACCCATTTCGTGAAATAATCAACAACAACAATGATGTACCCATGCCCCCCGTCTGAGTGAGGGTTACGGGTCATATAATCGATGCCCCATTTGGCAAAAGGGCCGACGGTTACAACGGGGTGCAATGGAGCAGGGGGTGCACGCATCTTCCGTTGGTAAATTTGGCACTCATGACATGAACGGATAACAAGAATGCAATCCTTGAAAATGGAGGGCCAAAAATAGCCATCACGAAGGATTGTTTGTGCAGTGGCATATCCAGACATGTGACCACCACATGTACCAGAGTGGCAGTCGTTCAAAACTCTCTCTGCTTCTTCGAAAGTCAAGCATCGGTGAAGAACATAATCAACTCCAAGACGGTACAGGGTGTCCCCAACGATGTGATATGGTTGGGATTGATGTCCGATCCGTCGGCGAGCATCCTTAGAGGTCTCGGGACAGAAGGAGGATGTCTACAAGTAGACAATAATATCCCCGTACCAGGGATCGAGGGTGCTAATGAGGAAGAGAGTTTCGTCTGGAATGGAGTCCTCTAACTGAGATGAGGCAGCAGTAGATGGCAGAGAACACAAAAGTTCAGCGAAGACAAGCGATTTCTTAGACTTGGCAGCAGTAAATTCCAAGTCAAACTCTTGGAGGATGATGATCCACTTCGAGTATTTGCCCCCCAGCAACTGACGTGACAGAATGTAGGTCATAGGGTTGCAATCAGAGATCACTGTCGTGGTCCGCAACAAGATGTAATGACGGAAGCGTTGAACAATGCAAACGGTGGCTAGTGCCAACTTCTCGACATAAGCATATCAAGATTCCGTGTCTAACAAATTGCAGCTAAGGTAATAGATAACGTGTTCAGTTCCATCATCGTCATCCTGAACCAGAACCATGCTGATGGTGGTATCAGCAGCAGCCAGATACAAAGTGTAATCGCTATGATAATTTGGAGGCCGCAACAAAGGGGTGGAAACCAGAAGAGTTTTAAGATGTGCAAAAGACTCTTGAGCTATGGCATCCCATCGAAACGGGGTGTCACGCTTGAGTAACTGCGTGAAACCTTTTGCCACCTCGGCATAATTCAGGATGAATCGTCGTAAAAAGTTTGCTTTACCCTGCAAACTCTGCAGTTGCCGCAAAGAAGCAGGGGGAGGAAGATTCAAAATCGCTTCGAATTCAAGGGGATCCAAGCCGATGCCCTCTCGGGAGACGATAAACCCGAGAAGTTGACCAGATTCTACGCAGAAGACACATTTATGCGGATTAAGTCGAATATTTTAGTGTCGACAGTGGAGAAAAATTTCGCGGAGATGTGACAGATGGTCTTGGAGTTTAGCTGAATGAGCGGGAAGGTCGTCCAGATAAGGCTGTACGATGTGCCGGATATCATGGAAGGCGTAAGACATTGCACGATGAAAAGTGGCACTGGCATTCTTGAGACTGAAAGGGAGCTTTTTATAAGCGAAGGTACCCCACGGACAGATAAAGGCCGTCTTGTGTTGATCGGCAGGCGCGATATTAATCTGGTTGTAGCCAGAAAAGCCATCCATGAACGAATATATCTCACTCCCAGCACACTCATCAATGAGTTGGTCAATGAAAGGTGTGGGGTAGTTATCTTTCGGGCAAGCTCGGTTAATATCGCGATAATCGACACAGACGCGAATAGCACCCTGCTTTTTATCCACAGGGACAATGTTAGAAACCCAATATGTGAGTGGGATAGGGTAAATGAAACCAGCTTTAAGAAGTTTTTCGACTTCCGCTTTGATTGCCACAGCCTTGCGGGGGTGCACAGGGCGTAAACGCTGATGAATAGGTTTGGCTCCTGGATACTTAGGTATCTCATGGACTATGATGTTTGGATCAATGCTGGGCATCTCTTCATAAGACCATGCAAAGACATCACGGAACTCGCGAAAAAGAGCTATATAAATTTGAATTTCCTCAGGAGTGCAAGTGACTCCTATGTAAATGTGCTCGACAATCCCTGGTTTGACAGAGATGTCGATAGGTTGGGTCTGCGTAATTTTCCCCAAATTCCATTCAGAAGATGCTTGATAGAACTGAATAGGTGTCTGAAGAGGTTGTGAAGGGAGACATGGAGCAAACCGCTCGAGACAAGTCAACATTTCCCGATGGGTAGGGAGAAACGAGGAACGGTGATGAAGATTGAACCACAGAGGTTCCTCGAGAGACATGGTCTCTATGATGGCTTCGTCGGAAGGAAATATTTCCTTTAATGGATCCCAGGAGGCGCATTCTCTAAGCCAAGGGGAATAGTTGTATGTGTAAAGAGCTCTACTTAAAGAAGCAGATTCAGCAGGAGGAGCCGATACAACAGCGATTTCGATGTAGTTGAGCTCGGCGGGACTCAACGGCATCTCCTCGCCCCACGATTCTCTCTGGTCCACGGGGGGAAGGACCCAAGGATCAGAACGAACCGAAATCATACTGATGGAGGCGAGGTTTGGAGGTGGGAGCGAAAAAACAGCCATGAGGGCGGGATCTTTGAAGAGCCCGGCTCCCACACTCTCAAAAGGGATGGAGGTATGATCCACGAAAGGCACATTGCCTTCAGAAGAATAAGCGAAGAAGGAGAGCTGGTCTACCATGACAATTTTCCCCTGGTGAGGGAAACGAATGACACGGAAGAGGGACGAAGCCACGGCACGCATGGCATATGTCCAACTTCGGCCTAGAAGGAGGTTGTAGGTAAGATTCGCATCAACGACCTCAACTTCTACTTCAACAGTTTTCCCTTCTAAAGTAATCGGCAATCGTTGAAGGATACCATAGGGACGAGATTCTCTCCCATCAAAGGCTTCCAGCGTCATGGGAGACTAGCTCAAAGTCGGAGACCCGATCGCTTTCCAACAAGAAATAGACATGATGCAAGTTGACGCACCTTCATCAATAACTGTACGATGGATCGTTTTTGAATTGATGATGACTTGTATGAGGAAGGCGATCTGATGAGGCAGCCTTGGGACATGGCTCTCGAGATCAAAGGTGATCAAATCTGAATCTGCCGGGTTGATGCCACCGATGGCCGATAGCAGGAACTTCCTCTGAGGGGGGTAGCTCTGGAGAACTTCTAAAGCAGACATAGCCGACGGAGCCTGCGCTAAGTCCTCAACTATGCTATAGTGCTAGGCAGCACGAGCATTTGGGTTGTAAGATGATCTCCAGAGTACTCCTTTGGGAGGGGGTCGGATTGTCATCTCAGTACTAGGTCTCTCGATGTGGAACGGACCAGAACTGGATGAAGGAGCGCTCGAGGGGACCTCAAGCTCCTTTCCGGTGGATGACGGATACTCCTTTGTCCGATTCATTACATGAACGAGAATGGTTCCAACCATGAACACTTGGGAACCAAAGGGAGATGAAGACGAAGATGGATTAGCCACCATTTGAGTCTGTTGAGAGGGCAAAGGTTCTTTCAGAATCAGAGGAATCCCAGGAGCGCCTTTCAACAAACAACTAACCTCGGACCGCCTTGGGTAGTCTTTGGTATAGTGATCCTCATCACAAATGAGACAAGGATACTTTGGTTTACGCTTGGCTCCTTCCTCGGGTGGAGGTTTGGAGGAGTCCTGTTTGGGTTGCTCAGACTTATTCTTTGCTTTCCCCTTTTTCTTTCCGTTCGAGGCCTTATTCGTCGTGGTGGACTGGATGGCGTTAACCTCAGAAGTACTTCTAGAATTAGAACCACCATGAGAAGTATTTTCGTTAGAAGCATGCGATTTTTGCTTCCCAGGGTTCGAGGATGATTTTTTCGACGACAAATTCACAGAGCCAATAACCCCATCAACAGATGGCTTTGTTGGAGCTTTGGATGTACTGGGTCTCGGGGCATCAGGAAAATACTCATATAAAGTACTTGATTGAGAATAAACTAAGTCAAGGTACTGGGCACGCGCGATAGCTTGCTCTTCAGTCACACAAGCTCACATAGCAATGTCCTGTACGATCTTAGGGACAAAGGAAGTTGTGAACCAAACGGTGAGGAGTTGATCAGGAATTCAAAACTTGATCAATCGACGACGCCTTCTCCATTCATGTATATGATCAGAGATGTGCATAGCCGTGTCCTGTTTGAGAGACGTAAGGAGATGCATTCCCGTCTCATACCGAATGGGTAACTAAAAATGAGTGAGGAATGCCATTGCCAATGAATTGAAATCTTGAAAAGACGCACGAGTCAATTCAATGTACCATTTAGCAGCGGAGCTGGTGAGAGTCCTTTGGAACAGGCGAAGCCGAACTGAATCGTCAAGCCATGAATTGGATGAACACCAAAGGTGGTAAGTCATTACATGGGCTTGAGGATCCTCTCCAGCTGTGTCGTCAAATTTGGGACAATCGTCGGGTATCTTGGTTGGAACCGGCGGCCATTGTGGATTATGCAAGATAGGATCATTGGTTAATTTCGACACATCGGGAAGTTCCAACGTTGCTAAGAATGGTAGCTGAGGGTTGAAGGACATCTGCGGTTGTGGATATGAGGTAGGGCCAGAGTTCCAACCAGTTGCTGGCTGCCCCCATTGACCTTGTCCAGACGGGCCAGGTCCAAAAGGACCCTGTCCGTAGGGACTCTGTCCATAAGGGTTATATCCATAACTGGATGGTTGATTCTGGATCTTCCCCCCAGCGCCCCATTGGTTACCATACTAACCTGCAGGAGCAACATTTGGTTGCCGATAATTTTGATAAGCTGTGACCTGCGGCTATTGATAATTTTGATACGTGGCAAACTGAGTTTGCCCCTAGGGTTGCTGGTATCCATATTGTTGCTGGGTTCCATATTGAGCCTGGGAACCAGACTGTGTTTGGTAAGAAGGTTGGGATTGAAACCCACCTTGCGGCTGGAGACCAGTTTGATTCTGGGGCTGATAATCGGGTTGAGCTTGAGAAGCAGGGACCATCTGCATGCCCGGTTGAGCAGGCCCAGAGAGATGTCCTTGGGAAGACTGAGTTTGGGCCATCTGGCCAGAAGGTTGTCCTGGTTGGATCTGGGACGGACCTACTTGCCCAGAAGGTTGAGCTTGCTGGGTGTTCGGTTGTCCTTGTGCAACCGAGGGTTGTCCTTGCAGACCAGATGGCTGACTAGGCTGAGCAGCGGGCTGGCCTTGCTGCATGTAGCACTGACCACCCTGCCTAGAAGGGTATCCTTGCTGGGTTTCAGGTTGTCCTTGTTGCGCGTAAGGTTGTCCTGGATTCCGGTAGGGTTGACCCAAAGGGTATCCTTACTGGACTCCAGGTTGTCCTTGTTCAGCATAAGGTTGTCCCGAGTTTCCAGAAGGTTGCCCAAGATAGGTAAAGGACGGACCACCATAGGCCAAAGGTTGTCCCTGGGAGGGTTGTCCTTGTGAGCTTCCAGGTTGCCCTGGATAGGTTTGGCCATAATACTGCTGCCCATAATTTGGCTGCGTGTAGGATGGCTGACCTTGGTATGATGGTCCTTGATACGGCTGCCCTTGATCTGGATAGAATTGGCCACCACCATAACCAGTGGTACCCCAAGTGACATTCAATGGAATTGAAGCCTCAACCGCGGGTTGAGCTGGCAAGGAGGTATACAAATGATGGCCTATAGGGTCATAATAAGGGCCTTGTGCGCCTGGATTTTGGACAACATGCAAGTATTGAGAATATGCCTCCCTGCTGAAATGGCATCAGAAGAAGGCGGGGCACTACTTGCAGGATGAACAACTCTGGCAGCATGTGCCGACTGACCACTATGTACTGGACCACGGGATGGGCTGGCAACAGTAGTTACAATGGAATATGCCGTAACGGCACTAGCAACCGGAGTTGAAGATGCGACACAAATGGTCATATTGGTCGGAACTGACGTGACAACGGTATTGTGAACTTGGGAAACAAAAGATCCCGTAGTGGGAACGATGTTATGATCCCACATGGTACCAGAAGAGGAGTTCCTAGAGCCCATGGCATCCCTCAGAGATCTATAGCGCGCAGGCACTGTGATACCGAGAGGGGTAACAGTGTAGGGTGTAGATATGACCGGGGATGTGGCCGGGATAGGAGTCTCAATACTTGACACAACAGGTGTTTCGCTCGCTACAGGAGATGTGTCCTCCATATCAGAGGAAGCCATCGGGGTCGAAACACCAGTAGGAGTAGAGGGATAATCCTCTTCGTAAGGTTCCCAAACAGGGTTCCAAAAAAGATTGTGAAGCTCGTCCTCTGGAGCACGAGAGCTCAATGGTTGGACACTTGGAATAATGGGGAAAGTGTCACCAAAAACCGGTGTCTTAGGAGCAGCAGAAGGAGACCCTTGGTCACTAGGGACAGGAGACGGGATTGATGGATCCGCCAGGATGATCGAATTCAAAAAATCCTAGACAAGCTAACGAAAAAAGACCCTACTCAAAACTAACGCAAACAAGATCTAACAAGGTAAATGTAATCATGGTCGAATAAATTTTTAAGACATTAGGACACAACTTGACCTTTTCATGTTTTAAGAGTTGAGAAAAGGACAAAAGATGACTCTAGTCACCTTCGAATGTTTAGTGAGCCTGAAGTGACAAAAGCTCAAGTGAGCCTTTTCTTTTAAGGAGTCCGAAAAGGATCAAAAAGTGACTACTCTGGAGAAACTAGGCAAGGGGTTTACTAGACAATCCATAAAACTGCATATACACCTTAGTAATCATATGAGAACCAAGGACTTTCCGTATAGCAGTCAATCTTCCCGAATGCTGTGTTCGGTGCATTATGGGCTGTAAGGCGGTAGACACGGCTTCCTGTGGATCAAGGATGATAACCTAGTGGAGTCTCCCCATATATACACGACGGTACATGGGAGCACAAGTCCATACTAGACCACAGTTGAGTCACACAAGGAGGAATCACCCAATCTTAAGTGAAAACAAAAGTGACTAGGTTTAACGACGTTGGAGCACGTTCTAGCCTAGACCTCTAGAATGTGAGCGTTATGTTCCAATGCGTTTTTAGATTCATTCGATTTATTTTAAAGTTGATCTTGAGTTAAGTTTCAATTTTCAGGTCCTACCGTATGTAATCTCTCAAAATCCCTAAATGCAATCTATATGCCAAAACATGTCATTCCATTCGATGAATGCCTAATAACAAGAGAGTTAGGGAGCTTTCATGCAAACGAAACGATCACAAACAACAAAGAGTTTCCCTAATGCAGCTAATGCAAATCAATAAACTTTTCTTTAAGATCACTAAATCACTAATCGAAATGAAAAGTCCTAATTTTCATTAACTGATTCAAAGCAAAAGAGATTTTTCTTTTCAATAATGGCAAAATGCACTAAAGAACTTTTTAGAAATAACACAAACAAATTCTTTGCAATACAAACACGTTCAGTTCCTCAAAACACAAATCAAACATCCAAAGAACCAAAAAGATCCCAAAGACAACAATGAGCCGTGTGATCTGGGCTCAAAGTGAGACGAAGTGGAATTCAAGTGAAGATGAAGCAAATCACCCAAATAACGCAACAAAAAGATTCACAACTACCAAACAAGTGTAAGGGAGTAAACAAAAGAGTCGACTGGACCACAAAAAGATCAGAACACCTTAGGAAGGCTCGATTCACAAGGCCACTAGATGCCCTAGGGCTAGAAATGTGAAATCAGTAGAAAAAAGCAAACACCCAAAGGGTAGCGATCAAAGCCAGTCAAATCACACTCCAACACACTCAAGTAGTCTGATAAAGGTACTTAGGACAAAAACAAAGCTCAAAAAGTTCAGAACCAAGCAAACTTCAAAAGCTTACAGGCCTGGCGCGACTGTCAGGCTGCAACAAGCGCCTTTCAGGAATTGGTGCGGGTTGTAAATGTGCAACATGCACCAACTGGCGCGACTGTCACGCTATAAACTAGCGCCAGTCGAGTTTGCTATGGAAAAATAAAAACAAAAGAGACAAGGCCAAACCAGCAATACCTAAGTACACCAAGAGGCAAAGAACAACACAGGCATTCAACCCAGAAAGCTAAACAAGCGGGAGAAACCAAGGAAATAACCAAGAAACAAGGCAAGTTCCAAGTCGTTTAGTTTGCAAACCAAACTGGAGATGGACTGAAGTAGCGTTGATCTACTTCGCTAATGCAAATCAATAGCGTTTCGAAGGCTATTTGGCCAGACTTCAGGCTTCGTCTAAAGTTTACAAATCAAACAACAAAACAAGATAAACAAACAAGGCAAAAGCCAACTCCCCAGCGGAGTCACCAAATTGTTGTACAGGTAAATCCCCTTTGCTGACAGAGGCGATCCCACTAGCCTAAATGGGGTCTAGAAACAATCAAACAACGCTAACATTCAAGTTCCTAATTGCAAAGTAAAGGCCAATGATGAGGGCCTACCTCGAATCCAACGCTAGTATTCGTAGAAGAGCCGTCACTTCCGTTCTTTCACTTCAGCTGGTCACAATCCTCATGATCCTCGTGAACAGACACCTGCACATGCAAAGAACAAGACAAATACAAGCATAAAATCCAAGAAATGCAACTAAAGTCAAAAAGGATACAGCTCAAACATCATTATAAAGACACATGAGTGGAACCATAATGATAGTCGTCTATTATTATTGATAAACAAAAGAGAATACAACCAAGTTCTGACGTCAAATCCTCCTTTGGCTGGGTGATCAGCAACACATGCCTTGCAAAGCTTATAAGGGATGGGGAACAAGCCTCTCTCTCCTTGATTACTGGACATGGATCTCCTCCTTAAAGATATAGCCTTATGGGGATGAACAAGGCCTCTTGTAACATGAGCTTAGCAATTCTCAGGCTTTGGGACTTAGATTTGGGAGCTTGAAGAGTAGAATTACTAACTAGCTTGTCAAAGGGAAAAGAACAAGCTTATATAGAGGTAGGAGGAGTAGATAAGAACATCCACCAGATCATGGGTTTGTCCTTATCATTAGGAAGCTTCCAAGAGAGGTGGAGAACTACTTCCCCCCTTGGGAGATTCGAAGCCCAACTGAACTAACTCAAACTGGAATCAGTTCATGGATAGGTTAGAAGGAACCTTTGGAAGTTTGTTTGTTAAAAACTTTACCCAACTGGGTTGGCGCTAGTGCGACTTTGACACAGAGCGCCAGCTGGCGCGCCCTCTTTGGAGGATTTCCCCCATTGGCGCGAGTGATACACTGAGGAATAGCGCCAATGGAAAAAGGGCTATATTTATGGGTATTTTTCAAAAGGTGTCTTCAGGGCATATGAAATACATACTCAAGGGAATACAATGCAGGTGTTTTCAAGTTATGTCACTTCTCACAGGTCCCGGAATAGGTTCTCCAATGTACGGGAGAAGGGGTAATAGGGACGGTGACAAAATACTGTGTAACATATATAATTAAGGAAACAAGTGTTTCCTTAAGCTTTGGGGAGTTCATGAGGCACAGGGATTCTTCAGACTTGATCAGGGATAATCTCACTATAGTATCATTATCTCATCCTTTCTCCCCTAAGGCCTTCCCATGGAGGTTTATTTATACCTCTCCAAATTAGTTTTTTCAGTTGGGAAACAGTTGGGCCATGGGCAATAGGAGGTGAGTAATAGGTAAAACCCGTGAACTTTGCCCGAAATTAAGGAAATTTAATTTTTTTAAGTGTTTTAACATATGTATGCGGGTTGGATATATACTGACCCGTGTGTACATGATTTTATCACAGTGAAAAGTAGCATATAGGGAATAAAACACTTTTTTATTTTTATTTTGGACCTAGTCTGGAAGGAAGGGTTTCCCTAGGTTATAATCAGAGCATCAAATCTACCAAGAGTGGTAAATGGTGCTAAAGATGCCCCCTAATACATGAGGTTATAAGGGGTACATGATGGTCGAAATGTATTAAGTGTATGGAAGGAATCATGCCGAGACCGAGGAGGAGTTCACTAGAATTTAGCCTGCCAAGCCATCGAAAGAGATCAGAAAGAAACTGTTGTCTCAGGTGGGCATACCCATGCTCAGAAATAGTAAATAATGTTTGCATGTCAAGTACAAAAGTGGATCCAATATGCATACAAGTATAAAGGAACTGGAAATAAATAATGGATCATCTGATCATAATCAAGAAAGTACATGTCTGAATATCACATATAAAGCGCTGATCAATGATGCTGAAGTATGAATATGATCACTGAAGCCAAGAAACAGATCTAAATAGTACCAAGTGAACATGATGGAATAAATGGTACTACACCGTAACTCAGGTGCCAACATATAAGATGTCTCCGTAAGGAGCTGCAACATATAATGTGGATGGTGTCAACTAGCAGAAACAGGAGCAACTAACAAGTGAACCAGGACATGTTGATGCAAACCCGAGGTCTTCACCGACTGCCGTGGTACATTTCTACACAATGGGAATGAATGATCTGAAGTCAACCATGTGAGAAATCGTTTGATTACCGGTCATTGATGTATACCATTAACAAATGAGAGACTACTCACCGATAATGATGATGAGAGTCAAGGTACCCAGTACAATCTAACAAGTGTGAATAAATGAGCTGTAGTAGAACACTTGAAAGAATCTATTAATCAGGAGACAATGATGTTTTCCCATTGTCGATAGCAAATGAATCTGCCATTGATGACTAGAAACCCTAAGGTACTACCAGATGGACTCTAGATCCCTTTCCCAGAGAAATGCGATCAAGTCGATGGTAAAAGATCCGCTAGAAGGAAGGCATAAAGGCATCCTTCATCAATATAGCACGAGTGTAACTCGTAGGCCAATAATGTGGAAGGAATCGGATGAGCAAAGATGTAGTAACCCAACCAAAGCACGTTTCTGTTGTACATAACATGTAGCTAGTGCACGATAGAATCCATCTAAACCAACCAATAATGAAATCTGACAGAGGCGAGGAATCCACCAATAGGGTCAAATGGAAACCAAGGCACCGCACGAATCCTAATGTGCGATAATGAAAGCTGACGTTGAACACAAGGGAAACCACCTAGTCAAAGACCCATGATATTGATCGATGTTGAGCACAAGGTGACATATAAATAATGAAAATAGGGCCTGGGTGCAGCTCTAGATCTGACCTCAGAGTAGTTTGTCGTAGTCGATAAGGAAAAGACCCACCAAAAAGAAGTCAATGGAGACCTTGTCAAATCGGCACAAGAAAAGGACCAATAAAACTGATGTGATAATGAACACAACACTGACAACTAGGGATGGCTGACTAAAAAATAGGTTAAGAGATCCGCAGAGAGCGCGACTCAGGTTTACTTCCCTTGAACAAAAGCACGACTCAACTGTGACTACAAGGCAACATATGACAACTTTGTATAAGTTTGTCATGCAGGAGGCATAAGCAAACTCTCCATATGATTGGAAGAGGTAACCAATCGGAGGAAGACTAACTCGATAACAAGGTTAAGGCTCTCCTAAGTCAAACTAAAGCCCACCCCAATGAATGAAAGACTTTATTTTGAGTGCTTTGTTCAAGGGCGACACGAATGACTCTAGTTGCCATCAAAATATGCAAATAATGTCCCGTTCCTGCTCTTTTTTTGAATATATAATTTTTTTGTCTTTTTCTTGTATATGAAGCTTGAAAAAGAATAAAAGAATGCTATAGTACAGTGGAAATAACGAGCGTTGGAAAAAACACATGCTCTAGTTCCTGGGAGGGGAACATTGCTATGCTCAATGCAAGGTGGCGAAACTGGTCAAGGACACTCAAAAGAATGTTCTTTCCATAGGTATAAGGGTGTGTCAATTTGCAGAGGCTAAATGATTACAAGGTTGATTTCGCAGAAGACATGGTCGAAAAGTGGCTTAAACACAAGTCCAAGTGAAGCCGACTCAAGGCCAAAAGGTGCAAGTAGTCAATATGAAATGCAAAGTACAACTCAACACAAAGGAGCTTGTAGGGTATAAGGCCAGAAAGTGGCACAGAATAATGAGAATGAGTCTTCAATGCACAAGCCATGGTGGGACTAAAGAGGACTCCTGAGCCTACTGAATATAGCAGCATGGGCAGCCAATGTCAACGAGGATCTAACTAAGATGCCCATGTAAAGGATGGTTCTACCATCACATCATGATTTTTAAAGTCGGTGAGTGAAAATGTTTTGCAAACCAAGATACGATGGGGTTGACCCTATGGCTAATGTATCGCAGTATGGAGGCTAGTATGCAAAATGCAGTGGAAAGTGGTATTCCCTAACCTATATGTCAGTAAGAAAATGATACCTGCCATGACGGGTTTGCGGTCATGGGACCAAAATGATGTCTCAAAGAAGTCTCCAAAATTTCCTGTAAAGACAACCTAGTCTCAACACTCCAAGCCAAAATGTAAAAATTCCATAAGGCAAAAATCAATTTTTGAAAAAATATTTTGTATTTTCCAACTTATATAAGGACTTTTGGACTCACCATTTTTCATTTGTGTTTTGAGTAAGGAGCTATGGAGACAAACTCAAGCAAGATTCCTCCGACCAATTGAACTGTTCAAATCACTCCAAAACTTCCAGGTAACCCTTTGTTGGGTAGCGGAAGCCCCGCACAACGGTTATGGGGCTTGAAGTCCGCAATTTTGGGTAAAAGCAGGGTAAAGACTCTACGAGATGTGCGAAGTGTGATTTGTAATAAGTCAAAGTCAAAAGGGTAGTCCACCCAAAAATAATGTAAAGAAATGTAAGATGAGTCGGCCTTCCCATGGATCGTAGTCCATGGAAAGGTATAAATAGAGCAAGGCTCTATGGGTAGAGTAGCTAAGTTTTGTTGGATGATCTTGAGATCTGATGTGTGACGGTTTTTTGAGAGAAGCAGTCTGAAAGCATCTGTAAGTTCGAGTCGAGGGTTTGGATAGAGGATAGAGGCTCTGCAGCTGTGTGCAGAGGCTTAGAAGAGTCCCCAGCTGTGTGCGTAGACCCC
>APFE030718965.1:11815-44654 GCA_000404065.3 Pinus taeda | reverse complement strand
ATGTATTGTAACATTGAAAGGAATATAATGAAAAATCAAGCTGGTAGTCTCGGTTTTGAGATCCAGTGGGAAATCTCTGTGTATATGTGTTTTATGCTCTCAAATTTTTATTTTTTCCTGTGATTTAGAATTCGTATGCAGGTAATTTCTGTACGGGGTTAAAACCTACACCAATGGAAGCCTTTTGAGTTATTCGGTTTGCCCACAGAGAATACATCAAAGATTTGTGCCAATTTTTATGATTCTGATCAATGGTTCGCTTAATGATTCTGATTAATTTTTTATTTGCTGATTCGGCCAACCCGTTCTTGTGTGGGTAATAATTGGCAGAATATTTAAGTTTAAAACCTCTTTTAAGTGCAAATTCAGTCATAGCATTGCCAGAAAAATATTATGCATTGTCAAACATTAAAGCAGAGGGTAAACCAAACCTGGTAATTATGAACTGATCTATGAAATCGATGATATGTTCAGCATTAGCTGTCTTGAGAGGAACTGTTTCTACCCATTTGGTAAAATAATCTGTAGCTATAAGGATGTGCCTATGCTGTTTAGAAGAGTGAGGAACGATCTCACCTATTATATCTAATCCCCATTGATCAAATGGTTGATCGATATTGACTGGTTGCAATGGCAATGATGGTTTCTTCTATCTTCTAGTAGCAGTTTGACAAACTTGACATTTCCTTACATAGCTATGTGCATCTTTAAATAGTGTAGGCCAATGGTATCCTGTGCAAACAAATTTATGTGCTGTTGCATCTCCTGCATAATGTCCACTTGCTGGTCCATCATGGAGTTCCTGCAACACCTTTTCAGCTTCAGATTTCTCAAGACATCGAAGGAGAACATAATCATAATTCATCCTAAAAAGCACATCGTTTACGAGTTGATACTGCTTGGATTTCAATCTTAGGGCTCTTTTCTTTGTATAATTCAGATTTGGAGGAGCATATCCATTTTTTAGATAAAACATGATATCATCATATCTCGATTCAATATCGTTTAGGCTTACCTCATACATTTGTACCTCCTGATTTGGAGATGGTATTTCAGAAATAAGCGATGCTCCAGCCAACATCTTGCAAAAGCTTTGACCTTTTACAATATTTGCTGGTTTGATCTCAGCGTCGTATTCTTGTAGGGCAGTGACCCAACTTTCTCTCTTTTCACCCACGTCTTTCTGCACTAAGAGATTTCTTACTGCTGGAAATGGCACTATTATCTTTGTATGGGTCTTAAGAAGAAAGGGTATAAAATGTTTGATCGCTTTGAAAACAACATAAGCTTGTTTCTCAACATCAGAATAATTTAATTCAGCCCCTTCTAAATTTGAACTAAAGAAGGCAATTGGGGCTTCCACTTTGTCTTGATTGGCTTGTGTGAGTATTGCAGCATATGAATTCTCGGAGGCAAATGTATACAAAATGAAAGGATCGGAAAAATTTGGAGTTGCTAGGGATGGGGCATTAACAATCGCTTGCTTAATCAGATTAAACGCTTCATACTATGCTTGGCCCCATTTAAAAAGTGAATTTTTCTTGATCATTTCTTGTAGTGGTGACACAATTCTCGAGAAGTCTGAAACAAATCTTTTAACAAAGTTAATCTGGCCAACGAAGGATTGCATGGATTTCTTATTATATGGTAAGGATATTTCAGAAATTTCTTTAATTCTATCTGGATCAATATGGGTTCCAGATTTTGACACTATAAATCTAAGAAGTTTTCCTTTACTTAATGCAAAATAGGACTTTTTTGGATTAAGTGAAATTCCATACCTTTGACAACGTTGGAAGATCTGCTTTAAGTCTCTGAGGTGATTATCACATTTTTTAGAATATACTGTTATGTCATCCAAGTAAATCACCACTGATTTGTTTACTAATCCCTTAAATGCGATATCCATGGCCCTTTGAAATGTGGCGCCAGCATTAATCAGCCCAAAAGGCATCTTTTGATATGCATAAGTACCCCATTTGGTTCTGAATGTGGTTTTTAGCTGATCGTCAGGATGGACCAAAACTTGGTTGTAGCCGGAGAAACCATCTAAAAAGGACATCAATACTGATCCTGCAACCGCTTGCAATATTTGTTCCATAGGAGTCAGGGGAAAATTATCCTTTTGGCAGGCTTTGTTAAGATTTCGAAAGCCAATTAAAATTCTAATGTCTCCGTTTTTCTTTCTGACTGGAACCAAATTGGAAACCCATCTAGAATGTCGAACAGGAAAAATAATTTTGGCTTTCAATAATTTATTGAGCTCAAATTTAATCTGATTGTCTAGATTAGGATGGATCTTTCTCATCTTTTGTTGAACATGTTTTTTGTCAGCTATCATCGAGATAGTATGCTGAATGATTGAAGTGTCGTAAGTCTTAAGGTCATCGTAATTCTAGGCAAAGACACTTTTATATTGTTTTAGGAGCCGAACAAAGGCTAATTTTTCTTCTAGGGCTAGGCCAAGACCTAGGTTGATATTCTGTGGCTTGGTATCCGTTCCTTGATTTACTAACTCATAGTTCAGAGTTGAACTTTGAAGTTTTGAATTGGTAGACCTTTTAAATTGGTCTTTCAAATCATATAGGTCTTCCAACTTGACTACAGATTTTGGTATGGCGTTATTGGTGCTCTCTTGTTGTAACTGCTTGTCATGTTGGTCCTCATCAATTATCTAATTAGTGTAAGATCCTTCTGATGTTAGGAAACTTACAATATCAGGGTCATCGTTAAAAATTCTCCAGTTGGTAACATTATCAAGGATGGAGGACCTAAAGATCAATTCAATTGAGAATCTGTCCGGGCTATAGTCTTCTGATGGAATGAGCTTAGAAGCTACATTAACCAGGAGGTCAGCACTAGCATTTTGGAATTTGGGAATGGATGAAATATTGAATGCTATAAAATGTTTAGTCAGTTCTTGCACTAAATATTGATAATGCTTTAAATGACCTGATAGACAATGTATAGTATTTCGTACCTGTTTAATAACAATTTCAGAGTCTCCAAAGACTTGTAGATACTTGATGTCTAATCCGATTGCCTTGTACAACCCTTGTACTAGAGATTCATATTCTGCAGTGTTGTTTGTGCAATCGAACTCAAGTCTACAAGTTAGCATGGTTTTATTCCCCTCTGGACTAACTAATACACATCCTGCTCTTGCTCCATCATTAGACTTAGAACCATCAAAAAATAATTTCCAAAACAAAGAGTTATTTACAGGACTATCTACAAAATTAACGCATTTAGAACTATCTGTTTGAGAAAAGTTTTCTACTTGAGACAAAACGGAATGTTCTAAATAAGGCGAAGTATGAGCATTAAAATTTCCTAGGAAAGAGTCAATAGAATAGTTGCCAATTATATTGTTGCTGTATGCTATAGGTTCATTTTCTCTTCCAATTCCGTCACTATGTATTTTTGGTGTCTTTCTCGATCAACCTTTATCTGATTTGGTTTACCATTGTAAGGGAGCCACATGTACGACTAGTCGGTCGCAACGTATCCATGAAGCTTTTCAAACCAATCCCTACTAAGAATTAAACCATAAAATTCAGGAATGTCTGCAACTAAAATGTCAATGACTTGACATACCTTTGGATTAGATGACAGCCTTATGGTAACTTGATTTAGTTCACCAATTACTTGAACCTGCGATCAGTCCAGTTGAACTATGCGTACTGTAGATTTTTGAGGTTGGACATTTAACTTTGCACATATTGTTTTAGGCAAAATATTAGATGAAGCTCCTGAATCTACCAAAAAATTATGCAAGTTTTTATTGAAAATTTCGTAAGTAAGAATGAATGGGGGAGTATGGGATTTTGAACTACCTCCAATTAAAGAAATATCATTTGGGTCATCTTTATTTACCATATTAGTTGGAGTTCTTCCCATCTCATGAGAAGCTTGCGAGATTATAGCGGCAGGAAGAGGTGCAACGAGTATTGCATGTAATTCTTTCAAAAGTAGTTTCTGTTGATGTTTTAATTTTATAAGTTCGTGAAAAGAAATGTTAGCCCTAGTCTTCTTCATATATTCAACGATATTATACTCCATCTCATCAGAAACAATCAGTGTTTTAGATGGAGTTGATGAATCAGATTGGGCTGGGCTTGTTTGAGTCGCTTTTGGTGATGATTTCTTACCTACGACTTTATCCTTGGATACTGAGCTTGCGCTCTTCTGTTTAGAACTAGGTTGTGGAGGATCGAGTTGATTTATACTTCTGGTACTGACTGGTGATGCCTCTTAATCCTTTTCGTCTGGAAGAATGAAGTCCCACATTCCCTGTAGCTCTACAACTTCATCTTCATCAATAGGTTCTTCATTAGAAACTTCCTCTTCTTCTCGTTCAGATTCTGCATTTGTTATAGCATTGGGAGGCTTTGAATGAGTTGAAGGATTTTTTCTATAAGGCTTGTAGGGTTTCTTAGAAGAAGTCTCTGCTACTTGTCTTTTAATGTCAACCATTTCGTTAGACATGGTTTTTAAAACTTTTTGCAATCCTTCTAAATCAAATGGGTCCTTTAATTTCTTTTTCTTAGGATCATGTCTAAAAGTAACCTTCTTAGATTTTCTTTCATTGAGAGTGTTTTTCTTTTCTAAAGCTAAGATACATTTTTCTACCGCTATCTCTTTCTTCATGTTTTCAGCCAATGTTGTCTTGGCAGCCCTATCAACAAAGATCGCTATGTTCGATGGTAAAGCAGATATGTACCATTCACTTCGAACTTATTCGCTAGGCTTGGAAGCGGTCAGAATTTTATTCAAAAGCTTGTTGAAACGCGAGTTAAAATCTTTGATAGGTTCTCTTGATTCAGTCTTTAGATTCGATAGATCATTGATCAATGTTTCCATAGACCTATCATCGCCGAACTTAGTCAAGAATTGCTCTTGGAAAATGTCCAAACTAGTAATGGACCCTGATGGTAATGAAAAATACCAGGATCCAGCTACTGCTTGTAAAGTATAAGGAAAAAGTCTAACAACAACGTCTTCATTTGTAACTCCATTTAAATTTATTGATAACATAAAGTTGTTTATGTGTTCTTCTGCTAGCATGCCTGCTTCAGGATTAAACTTGGGAAGTCATTTTTCAGGATGGGTCGATAATTGACTCAAGGGTGCAGGCATTGAGACTGCCCCTGGATTATTCCATGGGTTTTGAGCCATCGTTGAACTACTAATAGAGGAAAGCGCAGATGAAGTTCCTTGTGGTAGGGATGAGGATGTTAAAGTTCCAGTACTTTGATGGACAACAATATGAAGTGGAGGGGTGGATGGTTGACTTTGCAATGGAGAAGCTGGAATGAATGTTGATGATGAAAGAGTCTCACTATCAGACCCTTGAGGTGACTTCCTTGCTCTTTTCCTTTTAGGTAGAGGTAATTCAGTTGGTTCAATACAAAACTTTTCACTCTGTAATCTGGTAAGTGGATGAGAAGGATTGTATTGCGAAGTCACACTACCTTGATATATTTCAGAGTTTTGCGGTGATATTGAAAATCCTTGAAGTTTATGAATCAAAGACTCAACTTCACGAGGTTCGATAGTAGATCTATCTGAAATGTTTGGGTTTGTGGCAGTGGTTGTTGTTTTCTCAACTTCTCACTTAAGATTTAAAGACTCGGAATGTGAGGAGAAGTCGGGGGAGATGTTGAGGGTGATTTACTCTCAGAATGGTATTTAGATTTAGATTTACTAGCCATTCACAGTTCGGGCCCTCCTTCTAGCGCCAAATATGTTGAAGCCCCGAAAATCGAGTCTACAACAAGGGGGATACCCACCTGGTCTGGACCTTGAAAGCAGCTCTTTTTTGTTTGGGATGGTGGGTCCGACTGGGGATAATTGGACCAGTTTCCCAATTTGTTTGTGATGATAAGAGTTGATGTTTTCCTTTCTAAAGATTTCTAAATAAAATGCTTTTAACCTAAATCTAATCTAAAACATGCAATTTTATTCTAACGAACGGAAACATCTAATTCTAAAACTATCCTGGGATTAACTCTTCACTTATGCGATCTAAAATAGTTTCTAACAGCAATTGGTAATAAAGATCATTCAATTGCTACAAGAAAATAATTCATTAAAAGTTAATTGTTTCGTATAAGAAATTAGCCGAAACAATTATGAGAAACATATCGCATAATAAGTCATTCATACATTAAGCATAAACATAATAGTCACCACCATACAAAAGTGCCAAATGACAACTTAAACATTCAAGCTTTCATATATAAACAACTAAACATAACATATTACGTGACACTTAAGCAGAAATCATTAAGAGATAAAAGTACCATTGATAAGAAGTCCTACTCATGAGCTTCAGCAATATAGATTTATCTTCTCCTAATTCAATATATACTAAGATTACAGAAATGCATTTTTGTAGCAGACATTAAACACAGATATCAAAAAATCTAGTTCCATTCATTCATCAAAACCTCCTTAGAGGGTGCAGAAGTGCATGTTATGAAGAAACATTTTTGAAAAATTTCTGGACCCCTCTCTAAATGCATGAGAGGGGTTAAAATACTACTAACTAAAGACTAAAAATAGTTTATTACACAAATATAGGAGGAGGTTTAAATGACCATCCTCATTTAAGGAAAAAATAAATAAAAAATAAAAATAAAAATGTATCTGAAAATTAACTATGCATCTGTTCTCAGAGATCGAAAGCATTCAACATCGGCTTAAGGAGCGTTGGTTGGTTGACCTTCAATTTTAGTTGTCCTGCAAAAACAGAATCGTCAAGTGCTGGAACTATCTTTTCGGCAGAATTTGTAAGGCATTTCAGAGTCATGCATTGACTATGCTGTTTAACCAAGTATTGCCAATAAGTGTCCCAATTCAACTTGGTTAAATTTTTGATTGACTCTGCCTTTTCTTCAGCTTTCTGTCTCCAGCTTGTCTGTAGTTGTTGTGCCTTTGGGAGAAATCCCGGAGCGGTTTCTGATATCAGGTTTGCTCTATGCAGATTTAAATTGACACAGTCAATGACATTGCTTGCCGTTGTCGCTGCTTCTTCTGCTGCCTGTTCTGCCTTTTTAATTTGTGCATCCCACTTATTCAACAACATTTCTTTGTGGGCTTCATTGATTTTGAGTAAGCATGCTTTCTTCTCTTCCTCCGATTCCTGCCAAATCAAATAGTCAGAAATTTTCTTATCAATTAAATCATAATCAAGTCGCATGTCAACGACTTGACTTGTAATTTTATCGCTTATCTTGCAAGGATAGCTCCATTGCGATATTCTTTGGCAGAGTGTCTCTTGTTGTTGCAAGAGTTGGTCATTCAAGGAAAGGGCTTCTGAGACAAATTCTGTGATTTTGGGGTCATCTTTATGCATTTCTAATATGGCCTGTAATTGATGTTATTTTTCAGCCAAATTGCTATGATACTCCAGTTGCATCTGTTGAAAATCCTGTTGTAATTTTTCTAATTTCTTTTCCGCTTCTCGGTTGGCACTGGTCTGCTGTAACTGTTGCTACAAAAATATGATTTTTTCCTCTTTATCCTTAAGTGATAGCTATACTTCGGACGCTTTATCAATAGTAGCAGAAGCATAAGCTCCTGCGATCTCGGATAACTTAGTCAAATTTTCTGTAGGATCAGTGGTAGGGTCTCGCCAAAGGACATCTAGCTGCTCTGCCTCAGGTGAGAGCACGTTGTCTAATTTTCGTTTCTTTCTTTGTATTCTTACCACTGCTTTGTGCTGCGGACTATAAAATACATCTAGAGGAGGAATCTCCTCTATCTTCAGCATGATTTCAGATGATGGGGCTATGGGAATATGCTCCATTTCTGGAGCATTGACGACTGTTTCAATGACCATTTCTGTCATTTTCTGTTCTATATTCTCAGGTGTCTTCATTTTTTGCTCCTTGGTACTGATCAATTCATTAAATGTTTCCCACTCTTTCTCCAGCTCAATTCTCACTGGCTTTGGTGGCTGGATGAGGGGAGCGGGAACCTTCACCTATGGTGTCGATAAAACTTGTTGCTCTGGGTGCTCTTTAGATTGGGCAGTATCTCTGACTGACCCTTCACTTTTATTATGGTCACTCTCGAACTGTTTAAACCATTCTGGTGATTCTTTTCTAGATTTAGACTTGGACTTTTCTGTACCCGAGCTTCCACTTAAACTGATGCTGGGAGTTGGTTCCCTTATTGGTTCTAAGCTAAATTTATCCAAGGGGATGTTTGCTAATCTCCACTCTTTAAAGAGTTTGAACTCTTGGAATTCCGCTTGGCCAAATTGAATTTGAGCCATGTGCAAAATATCTTTTAGTGTGCTCTTTTGCTGGAAGATGTCATCAAAGAGATCATATTCTTTAGTGAATACCTTTATTTTGACAGCCGTAGTAAAATTCTTAATTACATCAAAGGGAACGAATTGTCTACCTGGAAATTTAAACAGTCGTAGACTCAGCATGTTGTCTACTTCTTTGAAGGCATGACCTAAATCAAACAGTGAAAATGCCCCACAGGCCACAAGAAATTGCGGCCAGACGACCTTTTTCTTGTCTTTCAATTCTTTGCTTATTCCTCCAACCCCGCAGGTTTGGTAGGCTATTTCTCGGGCCAATAACTTATCAGGAACATATAAAGGAAGCACATGAGGGGAAGAAATGCTTCTGAATACTCTGATGTAAGTGAAAAAGTCTTCTCCGAACAATCTTCCGACAGGGAGAATATCAACTTCAGCTTTGGGGGAAAATCTTGGGGCATTTTTATTATACAACATTCTGTGAAGGGGTAACATAACTCCATGACAAATTCTGTAAAAATATGGGGTAAACTTGGAATCCCACAATTCCTTATGGTAGACCTGAATAGGCAAGGGATTCTGTACAGTCCACTTCCAACCCATTAGAGGAAATTTAGAAACAGAATAGATTGCATCCATAACATAAGCAACTAAAAAGAAAGGAGGATAAATCCTCTGAGAGGGAGTTCTTTTAGATCGGTAGTTCCAAATAGCAGAGGCTAAATTATCAGACAATATCTGGGCCCAATCCATAATAGTGGCCTCAGTTGCCGCATCTAATAGGGGTAGCCACTCGGATGAAAGCTTGTTGATATCAAGCCTTCCAAATGGCTTACATAGCATAGCAGCAGCAAAACAATACGGGGAGGAGAGGGAACCAGTACTATACATAGCTACGAAGTCAACATCTAGGAACATGGGGCTTTGAATATAATGCGAAAGACATAGTTAAGCCATAATTAGTTGAAAAAAAAATCAGGTTATGCAGGGACAAGTGACAACCCTTGTACAAGATACATGATTACAACTGTGAAATTACAGCCAAGTAATAACATGCAAATGTATGAACGATTAAAGAAATGGCCACAGTATGAAATCCAAGATGAAATAGAAAAATTATAGGATAATTGTTTTATAGAACGAGCAACCAAAAATACATCATAACTTCACATTTTATTTCATCCCAAGATAGTGATAAAATACCATATATAATCTTGTTCCTTAGTTAAAACAAGCCTTAAACATGCAATGAACAAACATAACCAAAAAATTAAATCATCAAAGTCCTTTAGTTATCCAATGTTACGTAAGGTATTAGGGAGGGTTTCACCTCAACCCTAACATCTTCATGTTGGAGCAAGACAACCCTTCCTCTGTGCTGGCGAGATAAGAAAGGACCATGAAAGTGCAAAATGGGCTATGTATTTTCAAGGTATACTTGTTATCAATAAACCTTGTGACACAAATTAAATCTGACATTCCATCTGGCATTGGGCTTTAACAAGGGATTTGTTCTAAATCAATTTGTTTATCATAGTTATAGAAAGGGCTTAATCCACATCATTTTTGGTAATAGAGCACAAAAATGTTATGATAATCACAAGCCTCTAAATTTCGTGTTCAAAACCATTTTAGAAGTTATGGAGGACAAGGTCAAATTGATTTCGACTCAAAACATAATTTTGAATGTTCAACAGTTTCACGTAAGGGAAAGTGTACCAATGTCCACTAACACAGCCTGATCGCTTATGAGAAAAGCAAAGGTCAAATATTTAAAATGGAAAGCCACAACCACATATGAGCTATTCAATAAGAATTTGAAATTGGTATATAATGGCCTACCTTCCCATCAACTACTAAATATGAAACAACTAAGTCATAATGACTTAACACTCCCTCGATCAACGTAGGATATCAAAGAATGTTCTCGCAGGTGTTCCCAGATTGAGACCAAGGCACAAATCCATATCTAGTGCGAAAGAAATAGATCCAAAGCGAGTCCCTATAGATCGAGTATCACCACCATAAAAATTACCAAATCATGTCATGAATAATAGGTATGTATAAACAACTTGTATAAGCACCTTACTGTCATGACAGTGCACCTTACTATTATTTTTTTCCCAGACAACCTATATAAACTCATGGATACCAATACTGGAAACGAGTTTATACTGTAAATGGTTGAAATGCACAAACTAATTATCCATGAAGTCATGCACAAATTGTCACAAGAAACCATGAGATGCACTTAAAACATTGAATTGTACAAAACGTTTATCCTTGTAGGTTGCAGGTTGCCTCATGCACAAATAACAAAAGGAAACTATGAAATCCACACACAACGTTGAACTGTAAAAAAACTGTCCTTGTAAGTTTCTAGTAGTTATGGTTCTAGTCTTATTATTCAAAAGTGAATTTATTTATTCAAGAGTATCTAATGCAATTTTTTTTGGTGATGTTTTTTTACCATGCCTGGGATAAATTTGAGGCATTTTGGTTGGGTTCTAGGAGTATTTACTAGGACAAATTTTGACCATATTATTAATGCAACTCTTGGACTAGGCAAAACTTAGTCATGTCTCTTGGTAAGTTAAATCAGATTAGTGGTGGCTATTTAGAGACTTGTAGCTATTGTTGAGCATTCACATGACCTATTCTACAGACTGATATTATAAATAAGGGTTCCTTGGGTTATTCTCTGTAGCAAAACTTGTAATCATTCCTTGGCATCAACTTAGCTATGTTATGAAAATTATATGAGACTTGGTTTTGAAACTTTTAATGATATTTTGGGTTGATTTATATTATTTATAATGCTGGATTAACTAGGGTTGGACAAAAGTTTCAAATCTCAAATTTAGGTTATCATAGATAGACACATCAACTCAGTTATCCTAGAACCTCAATAAATTTTTTACATATGCAAGCCTAGATCTTCCTTCATTCTTGGATAGTGTTATCTATAGGAATAACAATATTGGAAAAACTAAGAACCATTCCCACAATAGCAAAATCACTAACCATTAGAAAGAAATTGATCGAGTTTTATGTTTGTAAAGTCATGTTCATGGACATGAGTCTCCACATTTTGAAAGGAAAATAATAGCTCAATAAAACCCTTACCAAGGAAAGCCTAGAGATTCTTTCATTCTTGGAGAGTGTTATCTATACGAATAAAAATATTGGAAAAATCAAAACCATTCCCACAATAGGAGAATCATTAACCATTACTAAGATAAGCCTGGAGCTTCTATTAAGCTACTGAATTCTTTTAGCAAGGAAAGCCTACAACTTCCTTCATGTTTGGAGATTGTTATCTATAGGAATAACAATATTGGAAAACATGAGGTTGAACAATTTAAGTCATAATTTTCTTTATAAAAAAGAAGTAGACCAGATTAACATCTTAACCAAAAAAGGAACCAAGTGTCAATTTCTTTATTTGAAATTCCTCCAATGTCTACATCATTTTATTATAACACATAAAACATTTTATCCAAAACATATATTTATATAATTGAAGACATACAATGAATTCTAGGTCAATTTCAACACATTGGAAATAATTTTCCAAGTGCAAATACAATCATGGTATTTTAAGTGGAAAAATAAGTTATCAAACAAAAAATTATTGATATATTTGAAGACATACAACAAATTCCTTTTGTAGATTTGATTTTTCAAGGATACTGTAAAAAAGGCATATGTATGAAAATTTGTTAAGCTATTGTTGTAACACCCTCCTCCCACATCTACCTAAGTAACCATGCCAACCGGGTAAACATGCGACGCGAGGCTACTATGATTGGATTTGACCTCCTATGTGACCTTAAGGAAGTGGAATCGACGTAACACATCAACCAACCTATCCACATAAGCAACAGAACCATCAGGAGACAAGTCAGCCATTCAAATAGCCTGTCCTTGGGTCTTGTTGTTGTTTTGGACATCTTAGGCCATAGTCACTCTCACGCTATGGGCAAGGGAGTGACCAGAGACCTAAAGTCACTCTGATAGGCATGCATGCTAGTGACCGTGGACCAAAATTCCCAGTTATGTGCTAGTGACCCCGGGATTTAAGCACTTTTTCCGGCCCATAACCCAGGCCACGACTCAGAATGGAATGATAGCTCAAAATCAATAAAAGTACAGGGAAACAATGATGCAAAAGTAATAATTTGATCAAGACCTTAACCAGACCCCTACTAGCCATGATAGGACTTTCGTCAAACATATCACCAACATGTAACCTACAGGTGTAAACAACAAAATTAAGTGTAGGGATCTCATACTTATCTGAGAATCACTATGAACCATTTTTCCCTCATGCCAATTCCTGCATTATCCTCTATTAGGTCATAGACACGTTATCCATTCATATACAAGTAAAAACATACTGAGAGCCATACATAGATGCTATCATAAAATGTACATATAATCAACATAATAGGAACAAATTTACCATAAACACATCAGCCAACAAAATCCACATATACATCAATACATTTGCACATAGAAATCAAGGGAATTAATTTCTCATTAATGAATACAATAAATCAACTGGAGATGGGGTTGCCATGTTCCACTCGGCCATAGAATGGTTGAGCCAAATCTCTCTTCAGCATTCACCCTTGTGCCATATTCCAAGAATGAATGTGGAACTCAAACCAAAAGAACTCAACAAGGGCATACTGAGGCTAAACCACCTCACCACATCAATAGAAACTAGGCTTTACTATAATCCATCTCGTATCACTAGGCCAACACAATGAACACATAAAAACAGGCTTTACCATGGTCTCCACCCAATCACTAGGCCAAACAAGCACGAATGCCATCGGATTTCTCCACCTACACTATGAGGAATTTTCTTGTCTCCTAGTCTCTCAAGCTTTACTGCAATCCAAACCTGGATCAATAGCCCCTAAACCGATACCCACTCTCCAAGTTTTACTGCATATCCCAAATATAAGATTACTAAGCCCAACTGATACGGGTGAAACCACCCTAGGGCTTTGGGTTGAGAACCCCAATAGAGCAGAGGGAAAACTTCAACAAGAAATTCTCAAACAATCATCAAAAGTCCTTATTCTACTAAATCACGTAGGAGTGTCCTTACCCGATGTCCTTCGTTTGGGTAGATCCCACAGGGTGTAAACCCTCATCTTCTCCCAATGTTCTTGAAACCTGAAAATTATTCAAATGGAACATACATGACAGTAGAAACATAAAGGATATACATGATGTTAATTTTAAATCATATAAATGAATGACTAATTATACATCAATATAAGATTCATAAATTAATTACAACATAAATTTGATGCATAAACACATTTCATGTCGGAAACATAACAACATTCATTTTTATTGAAGTAAGCTATAGATAAGGTGGAGAAATATGACCCACATCCTTCTCCGGCTCCAAGCGGAACTGTCCTCCGCATCTGGCCTTTCCCGGCCTTCAACAATCTTCCTCCATCAGCAACACAAGGATATCTCAAGCAAGATGGGGGATATATATAATTAAGGAAACAAGGGTTTCCTTAAGCTTTGGGGAGTTCAGGGGGCACAGGGATTCTTCAGACTTGATCAGGGATAATCTCACTATAGTATCATTATCTCATCCTTTCTCCCCTGAGGCCTTCCCATGGAGGTTTATTTATACCTCTCCAAATTAGTTTTTTAAGTTGGGAAACAGTTGGGCCATGGGCAATATGAGGTGAGTAATAGGTAAAACCCGTGAACTCTTCCCGAAATTAAGGAAATTTAATTTTTTAAGTGTTTTAACATATGTATGCGGGTTGGATATATACTGACCTGCGTGTACATGCTTTTATCACAGTGAAAAGTAGCATATAGGGAATAAAATACTTTTTTATTTTTATTTTGGACCTAGTCTGGAAGGAAGGGTTGCCCTAGGTTATAATCAGAGCATCAAATCTACCAAGAGTGGTAAATGGTGCTATAACAGATGTCCCCTAATACATGAGGTTAGAAGGGGTACATGATGGCTGAAATGTATTAAGTGTATGGAAGGAATCATGCCGAGACCGAGGAGGAGTTCAATAGAATTCAGCCTGCCAAGCCATCGAAAGAGATCAGAAAGAAACTGTTGTCTCAGGTGGGCATACGCATGCCCAGAAATAGTAAATAATGTTTGCATGTCAAAAACAAAATTGGATCCAATATGCATACAAGTATAAAGGAACTGGAAATAAATAATGGATCATCTGATCATAATCAAGAAAGTACATGTCTGAATATCACATATAAAGAGCTGATCAATGATGCTGAAGTATGAAGATGATCACTGAAGCCAAGAAATAGATCCAAATAGTACCAAGTGAACATGATAGAATAAATGGTACTACACCATAACTCAGGTGCCAACGTATAAGATGTCTCCGTAAGGAACTGCAACATATAATGTGGATGGTGTCAACTAGCAGAAACAAGAGCAACTAACAAGTGAACCAAGAAATGTTGATGCAAACCCGAGGTCTTCACTGACTGCCGTGGTACATTTCTACACAATGGGAATGAATGATCTGAAGTCAACCATGTGAGAAATCGTTTGATTACCAGTCATTGATGTATACCATTAACAAATGAGAGACTACTCACCGATAATGATGATGAGAGTCAAGGTACCCAGTACAATCTAACAAGTGTGAATAAATGAGCTGTAGTCGAACACTTGAAAGAATCTATTAATCAGTAGACAATGATGTTTTCCCATTGTCGATAGCGAATGAATCTGCCATTGATGACTACAAACCCTAAGGTACTACCAAATGGACTCTAGATCCCTTTCCCAGAGAAATGCGATGAAGTCGATGGGAAAAGATCAGCTAGAAGGAAGGCATTAAGGCATCCTTCATCAATATAGCACGAGTGTAACCCGTAGGCCAATAATGTGGAAGGAATCAGATGAGCAAAGATGTAGTAACCCAACCAAAGCACGTTTATGTTGTACATATCATGTAGCTAGTGCACGATAGAATCCATCTAAACCAACCAATAATGAAAGCTGACACAGAGGCGAGGAATCCACCAATAGGGTCAAATGGAAACCAAGGCACTGCACGAATCCCAATGTGCGATAATGAAAGCTGACGTCAAACACAAGGGAAACCACCTAGTCAAAGACCCATGATATTGATCGATGTTGAGCACAAGGTGACCTATAAATAATGAAAATAGGGCCTAGGTGCAGCTCTAGATCTGACCTCAGAGTAATTTGTCGTAGTCGATAAGGAAAAGACCTGCCAACAAGAAGTCAATGGAGACCTTGTCAAACCGGCACAAGAAAAGGACCAATAAAACTGATGTGATAATGAACACAACACTGACAACTAGGGATGGTTGACTAAAAAATAGGTCAAGAGATACCGCAAAGAGGGCGACTCATGTTTACTTCCCTTGAACAAAAGCACGACTCAACTGTGACTACAAGGCAGCATATGATAACTTTGTATAAGTTTGTCATGCAGGAGGCATAAGCAAACTCTCCATATGATTGGAAGAGGTAGCCAATCGGAGGAGGACTAACTCGATAACAAGGTGAAGGCTCTCCTAAGTCAAACTAAAGCCCACCCCAATGAAGGAAAGACTTTCTTTTGAGTGCTTTGTTCAAGGGCGACACGAATGACTCTAGTTGCCATCAAAATATGTAAATAATGTCTAGTTCTTGCTCTTTTTTGGAATATATATATTTTTTGTCTTTTTCTTGTATATGAAGCTTGAAAAAGAATAAAAGAATGCTATAGTACAGTGGAAATAACGAGCGTTGGAAAAAACACATGCTCTAGTTCCTGGGAGGGGAACATTCCTATGCTCAATGCAAGGTGGCGAAACTGGTCAAGGACACTCAAAGGAATGTTCTTTCCACAGGTATAAGGGTGTGTCAATTTGCAGAGGCTAAATGATTACAAGGTTGATTTCGCAGAAGACATGGTCGAAAAGTGGCTTAAACACAAGTCCAAGTGAAGCCGACTCAAGGCCAAAAGGTGCAAGTAGTCAATATGCAATGCAAAGTACAACTCAACACAAAGGAGCTTGTAGGGTATAAGGCCAGAAAGTGGCACAGAATAATGAGAATGAGTCTTCAATGCACAAGCCATGGTGGGACTAAAGAGGACTCCCGATCCTACTGAATATAGCAGCATGGGAAGCCAATGTCAGCGAGGATCTAACTAAGATGCCCATGTAAAGGATGGTTCTACCATCGCATCATGATTTTTAAAGTCGGTGAGTGAAAATGGTTTGCAAACCAAGATACGATGGGGTTGACCCTATGGCTAATGTATCGCAGTATGGAGGCTAGTATGCAAAATGCAGCGGAAAGTGGTATTCCCTAACCTATATGTCAGTAAGAAAATGATACCTGCCATGACGGGTCTACGGTCATGGGACCAAAATGATGTCTCAAAGAAGTCTCCAAAATTTCTTGTAAAGACAACCCAGTCTCAATACTCCAAGCCAAAATGTCAAAAAGTCCATAAGACAAAAATCAATTTTTGAAAAAATGTTTTGTATTTTCCAACTTATATAAGGACTTTTGGACTCACAGTTTTTCATTTGTGTTTTGAGTAAGGAGCTATGGAGACAAACTCAAGGAAGATTCCTTCGACCAATTGAACTGTTCAAATCACTCCAAAACTTCCAGGTAACCCTTTGTTGGGTAGCGGAAGCCCCGCACAACGGTTATGGGGGTTGAAGTCCACAATTTTGGGTAAAAGCAGGGTAAAGACTCCGCGAGATGTGCGAAGTGTGATTTGTAATAAGTCAAAGTTAAAAGGGTAGTCCACCCAAAAAATGATGTAAAGAAATGTAAGATGAATCGACCTTCCCATGGATCGTAGTCCATGGAAAGGTATAAATAGAGCAAGGCTCTATGGGTAGAGTAGCTAAGTTTTGTTGGATGATCTTGAGATCTTATGTGTGATGGGTTTTTGAGAGAAGCAGTCTGAAAGCATTTGTAAGTCCGAGTTGAGGGTTTGGATAGAGGATAGAGGCTTTGCAGCTATGTGCGCGGAGGCTTAGAAGAGTCCGCAGCTGTGTGCGTAGACCCCTGCAGCTGAGTGTGCAGGGCAGATTTGGATGTACTGGTGTTAAGTGGAAATAAAGATAAGTTTATTTTGAAATTCATTTGTGATCTCTGAATTATGACGGATCTAGAAATTTGTATGGTTAATAAAGCTATTTTGGTCTATGCGCATTGATTATTGAATACTTGTGAATCTGGTTTTAATCTTAATAAGCGAACTGAATAAAAGTGATAAATGTTTGCTTAAAGACCACTTTAAAGTAGATCTGAGTTGCAATACTTCATCCTCTAGATTAGATCTGTAGAACTGTGCGAGGTATTTAGGATCCGCGTGAATACAGTGCAGCGCGAAGCTGCAGGGCGGAGCGCAAAACCTCCAAACTGCATCTAGACATCCCAAGGGTGTGGAAACCTAGTTCCAACACCCTCCCCTGCTACCTCGGGTGAGACCTTAGTCCGTGCTTCTTGGACTGTTGCCGAAAGGGCCGGTAGCTACGGGATTTGCTTGGCTAAATAATTCTTCCGAACCTGGGTCAGGCCCATATAAGCCAACAAATGGTTCCGTTGCTGGTACCGGGATCTGCCTAAGGGGTGTCTAATGTGGGAACACTGGAACCCTACAAAGAAAGATAATGAAGAGTGGTGGGATCTGAAACTCCATGAGTTCACAGTTCAGGAAAACAGAAACCCGCGAATACCAGAGGAAGATTGGCTAGACCGGTATATATTCATAGATATTCATGAGATCTTCTTTGCATCATTCCCGGTAGAGCTGTATGAGTGGATCGCAAGGCTAGCTGACAACATGGGAAGGTGCAGATTGGACCAGCCTATTGTGTGGACCCCGGAACTGGTGCATAGGCTAGAAGCCACTGAGGATAAAATCACACGCGTAGTAGATCATTGGCTGGATCGACTAATAGGAGGATTTATCACTGAGTTCGCGATAGATACTACCATGAAATATAGCGATGCAGAAAGGTGGTTTCTTCAAGGACCTCGGGGTAGGTATATCAAATCATTGAATACGTGGATTAAGATGCTGTTATGTGAAACACAGTTTATGTGTGTTTATTAATGTCTGGAGTAACGCGGAGTGGAAGAGGTTATCGCGGAACGGGAGGAGTAGAGAACAATCCTTTAGCTTCCATTTCCCAGGAAAGCGAGGAGGAGCTCGTGAGGTTCTCACCAGGAAGTGCGGCCCGGTTGATCAGGGAGCGCTTCCCACTAATACCACCTCCATCCATAACACCACCCGCTTCACCTACTTCGAAGCCGTCCACACCAACTCCGATCCCACCTCCTCCACCACCTCTACCAAAAGTTGGGATGGCGAGTGCAATCAAACTACCAGTATTTAAGGGTGTGGGGAATGAAGAACTAGGATGATTCTGGTTTGTGATACGATCTATATGGGACGCCCAAGGCATTACAGATGAGAACATCAAGAAGGCCACATTAGTTAGTGCACTACAAGACCACACACTAACGTGGTACATAAAATACTCAACCGACCATCCGAATGAGGGAATAGTGGCAATCCAGGATGCACTAAATAAATAGTTTTGCCGACCAAAGTCCGAAACCCAGTCGGTTATTGGGTTCAAGGAGATTGCAATGTTTCCTGGTGAAACTCCGTGGGACCTGGACCAAAGGTTAAAGAGCACTATTCACAAAGCTAACATGACCTTGATAGAAGCGTAACATTGCACGTGGTTTGTGGCGTCATTGACACCACATCTGAGGACAACCCTATCACAACAAAAGATCTCAACCCAAGCTGAGGCACTGGAGACAACAATGAGGTTACACGAGACCCCAATACCGGATCCAGGGTTGGGAGTTCAGCAAATCCACGTGCAACTTCAAAACTTGAGTTTAGAAATGCAAAGCTTGAAGCAAGAAAGAGTATCCCGACTAGAGGTATGTATGGAGGTAGGCTGTATTAAATGCAAGAGCCAAGTGCATGATAAGGACCATTGCCCTGTCTTCGCAAACTATCTGGCGGGGGGAGGCTCGATGTCTTTAAAAGTGGAGGTACAAGCAGGACCGAGTGCCGCGCCTGCGCTCTAGTGCGCGATTTGTCAGGTGAGTGGGAAACATGCAACAGATAACTGCCACCTATTGCAAAAGTATACTCAGACCCCGCAGCAGTTGTATTGCAAATTTTGTCGATCGGTGGGACACGATGAGAGAACGTGTCGAAGTTATGACTTAATGATGGAAAGAACCCTAGCTTACCGAATGCAGACTGAAGTGTGGGGAGGATTTCAAGGATGCGGCCAAGGAAGAGGAATGGGGCCTGGGCGGGGCCGCGAACAACTAATCTGTTATAACTGTGGTGGGCCGGGACACTACGGTCGCGGCTACACTAACCCACCCAAGACTTTGTGCTCCTACTGTGAGCAGTTTGATCATGAAATGGTAGACTGTCCAACCTTAATTTCCCAAATGCGCGAAAAGAGAGTATTGCAATCTCCACCAACCCAGAATATCCAGATGATGCGAGCATAACCTCACAAAGAGGATCCCAGTATAAATATGGTACTAAGAAGCGGCGCAACTATAGGAGGTAATCCGCAAGAAGAACGTGTGAAAGGCAGAAAGAGGTGAGACACACCTACAAAGGTACATGACTCTAAGCCAGAACAGGGGAGGACAGTGCCGAGGGAAGCTCAGTGGAGCTTCGCGCAAGCTTCTACCCCAGGTAGGAGGGATCAAACTGAGTCAGGATTGAACCCCTCCATGATTACTACCTTTCTTGAAACCTGCATGAAACTGCTGCGCAATAGTGAGGCCGCTCAGGGGTTGCAAGCGCTGATCACTAGGTGCGCCGGATCCAGCGAACCATAAGTAGTCTGGAAAATAGGAAGACATGCTTTGCACACCGGACGAGAGATGAGACTGACAACGCAAATCGATGAATATGAAATGGATCAAGTTATCCTGGACTTAGGCTCGGATGTGAATGTATTACCTAAAAACACATGGGAGCGCATGGGCAAGCCTACACTGTAATGGTCCCCAATTTAGCTGCAAATGGCCAACCAACAAAAGATCTTACCAATGGGTCGATTGCAAGGAGTGACCGTGGATATCGACGGTGTAAGTACACAGACCGATTTCGAAGTCATAGAAATTGTTGGTAACAGTAACCCTTACCCTGCATTTCTCGGAATTGATTGGGCAACGGATATGAAAGGGATCATTAACTTGAAAAGGCAGAAGATGATGTTCGAAAAGAAGTTACTGAAAGTAGTAGTTCCATTGGACCGAGCGGAAGGAGAATGCTACACCGAACCTGTGCACGACGAGGACAATGACAACGAGCTAGATTGCATCTATTGGATAACCGCGCAGAACCAAGATCAGGTGCACTCCACGGACGGTGGGAGAATCTCGTGGGAACACGATAACACTTGTATAGTGGATTTCGATGAGGAGACTAAACGATGGCAGAACCGGTTGCAGGAAGTTATGACACTTAACTGCAATATGATGAGCCAGTCATTGCGACGCGTACCCACCGAGGAAAGACAACAGCTAGTAGAGAATGCCACAACAGATGAAGGGTAGCTCAGCTAGCCAAGCACTTTATACACAACATGGGAGCAACATAATGTGGCAAAAGACATGTTATGTGCACTTGGGGGGCCGCAGAAGCTGAATTATAGGAAGCGATTTCGGGTACGCATTGGAGTTTGTATGCGGCCGCCAAGATGGTATAGAATGACTGTTCCTCAACGACGATGGGTACAGGTGCACATCAGGCAGCTGTCAACCCAACTAGATCTGTGCAGAACGAAGGCTTAGCAGGAAAGTCTCTCTATGACTGAACAAACTAGCACAGAGACAGTTCGCCCTAGTGACAACATCTGTGAAAGAATTCAACAGCTCCGGGCAACCATTTGGCGTGGTAAGGTGCAACTGGGTAAGTTAGAAGAAACAGGGGCCAGACTCTATGCACAGAGTGCGAAGCTGGATAAATCTATTGACAAGTTGTAGTTAGAAGCTGCCTACATGGATTACGTGAAGGAGCTAACGAAGGAAACAAACACAGTTGGCTCTCCTAACCTGCCACAAGCAGCAACGTTGCTAGCATGGTTGCGCTTGCACCAGAAAGGACAAGACCACACACACTGCAACCCGTTAGCAGAATCAAGGGAACGCAGAAGGTGCTCACAGCCCGGGCTAGTAGGGAAACTGAAGACCCAGACGAGGGGTTTTCCCACCTGACTATCCGTAGGAGGACCAGTCCCAGAGCCTCACGCAGTTGAAAGAGGGCGCAAGACTATAAAACAGGCTGTTGCAAAGCTGCGCGATATGACCACAACATACATACAAAAACTGCACTTGCGACCCTGGGGTTTCGCTGCCGTGAAGGAAAGATGGAAAGTGACCATTGCAGGTACTGTTCATGATATGATAACCCATTTAAAGCATAATGGAGCAGGCAGCAGGAAATTAAGGCAGAAGAATAACCGCAAAAATCGCATTTATGAGCTGCCGCAAGGGCAGGCAACCAATCTTAAATTTCGAATCATATATAATCATAGTAAGGGTCACACCACCACATCTTACCATCCTGTAAGAAAGCCACCCTGGGTTAGAAACAAGTGCAAGATGAGTGACAAGCAATTTGAGGAAAGTCCGTGGTTTAAGGCATTGCCGAAGCACTACTAGGAAGCAATTCTCAAAGCACACAACCCTATCACCAACAACCCACAGCAAGCTTCGCCACAAGCAGTCGAGCTCCCTAAATCACCCCGGACACCGAGGACTAGAAAGGACCCTCAGGTTCCAGAATCAGTAAGAAGGTCGCCGCGACACCTGCACTTTGGCAAATTCACAATGGAGGAAAAGGGTAAAACTTTTGCAATTGACAACGACAAGGAAGCAAAAGAGTCTCCCACATATATCAAAGAAGTAAACCCTGAGGAGGATCCCATACAGGCAGTGCGAAGACCCAAGTATGTGCCGCCAAGCAAGGGAAAGGTGAAGGTACCTGCAAACCTAGATGAAGTCAACACTGTAATCGTTACCCCATCTCTACCAAAAGCCGTCCCAGTGGAAAACTCGATGGTTTGTAGTGTTGCGACAATGAAGTTTCAAGATTGGGACCTCGCAGATATGGTAAAATTTCCCCACTTGGCGACGGACACACTAATGGAGCGGAATGTAGAAGGGACGGTGATAACACTACAACCAAAGGAGTGGCTACGGAAGGTGGACAAAGCCGGGTTGCTCTGTCTCTTGTCGATTCCTGACTTTCTCCAGCATCCTATCACCATGTTGGTCATAAAGTAGTTGCTCTGTTTAGTTCATGAGGAAATATTATGGGTCGGAAAACCCATCAGCATCACAGTTGAACTTGTTCATCAGGTCTTGCACCTTCCCTGCGACGGAAGAGACCCTCAGGAAATTACTGATAGAAGTAACGATGTCGCGATGATAGAGTGATTGAAAAAGAAGTATCAGCTTGCCAAGGGACAATGAGGGTACATCATTGACAGTATCTCAGACAATGCAGTCCGCGTTGCCACTCAATCGCTGGCATGAAAAGTAATGAGGAATTGAGGTTGCTGTCGTAGTTATCACACTTGCTGAGGAATGTGCAACCGACGTACAGTTCAATTGGTCACAGTTCCTTTGTGAAGAGTTTCTGACCAATTGCCGCGAAGTGTAGGAGGAGGGTAAGACTTTCCATTATGCATGGTTGCTCCTGTCCATCATGTTGGTTGCCACTGACTTACCCGAAGAAAGCCAGTTTCCGGTCTTGGACTCGGAATGGCCGGAAGTCGCTCGATATGCTTCCCTCTGGGCGACAAGGAATGCAGGATGAATTCAAAATATCAAAATCTTTTTGGTACTAATGGACGCAACTGTGCGTCAGTGGATTAAGGAGTTACCCCGTCTGTCCGATGGGATCTATGAAAGCATGAAGCATATTGCCGAATTTAAGGCAGACATGCATCAGATCTACATCAGGGCACGTAAGGACCTAGCCCAAGCATGGACCTCACTCCGATTTATTGTTATTAACGATGTTATCGATGGGATTGTGGATACCTGGCCACCAGCATGGCACGGATCAGCGACGGTAGAGCACAACGAGGCCACTATCTGGCAGAAAAAAGAGGAAGCTAAGTGGGTTGCGCAGCAAAAGTGCAATGAACAGCTTGCCACAGAAGTTTAGGCAGCACGAGAAGCTGCGCTGGCGGCAGCAGGAAAGACACCACTAGGAGGGGCGGCATCAAAAACGGACAAGGGTAGTCAGAAGGCACCCCACAAGACGACCGTGGACGAACCACCAACAACAGGCACGGATTCACCTTTGAAGCGACCAACGACATCAGAGCGGCTAAAGCCATGAAAGAAGGCAAAGGTGTCTAAAACAGACAACGGAGTGACCATGTTAACTGAAGGGGACCTAACTGACATCGAGAACATTGTTCGAGACGCCGCTTGGGAGGCAGTCGACGAGGCCATGTCGGAGCAGTAGATTGTGTTGGGGGAAATCCGCACACAGCTACACGAACTGGGAACAAGAATCACGCCGTTAGGCACCAGCGCTACTCTGGGGGTTTCCAGTATGACAGCTACGGAACCGTTGTTAAAAGCCAAAATGGCTCATTCTATTCCGATTCTAACAAGAGCGTTGATCACCACAAAGGCAGAGGACCGAGTTGTACTAGAACGACTTATAGGGCTGGGACTAAATGTGGCCGCTCTAGTGCACGAATGTTTGCAACAACTCCATGACAGTGCCACAATCGAACTCCGCACCAGGGCCAGCCGTGCCGATCAAGTACTTCAGGAGTAGAAAATCAATATCGAATAGCTGTGACTCCAACGTGATGAAGTAGTCACACAAAAGCAGTAGATGGAGAAGCTAGTAGCAGAAGCTAGTTCGAGTGCCTAGGAGTTATAAATTGTGGAGGATTTTCCCATTGAGATACAAATCCATAAACTAGCTACTGGGTTCCGAAAGACAAAGGAGGAGGCCGCACGGATCCAACTAGAGCTCAACTTGTAGATCACAGACTTAGAACTACAGGGTCCACCACCGATGCCACCAGAGATCCCAGAGTAACGCAGGAACATTATTACTATGGGATGCGCAATGCTCACACGTTTAATGGCAGAATGTACCGAGCTGCTAACTCAGTCGATTGTTACGCTCACCGCCCTTCAGGAGGATCCAACACTTTTCCAATTGGAAACCGAGGCCCGGGAGCTCCAACAAGCTTACGATCAGCTTAGAGGAAGTGCATAGACTGTTGATATTACCCAACGCTTGGCCAAGATGCAGGAGGCGCAGGACCTGAAAACCCAAGTCGATGCTGTTAGACAAAAGGAAGTAGTGGTTAAAACCCATCTCCAGCCGTGGCTGGATGAGGCATTTGTGGTTTCAACCACCATAGAGTGCAAGATAGCCCACATGTAGGCTGAATACGTTACTATGGAGACAACGAAGATAGGGACTGAGGAGCAGGCGACAAATGTGGAATGGATGCATCGAATGATGAAAGAATTTGCTGTTAGCACAAGCGATGCACAGAAGATGCTAACCGATCTCCGCACCAAGTTGGCCGAACTAGCTCAGTGACTCGGGATGAGTCACGATGGTTGTGTTGGGGGATTGTTGGGTAGCGAAAGCCCTGCGCAATGGTTATGGGGCTTGCAGCCCGCAACTTTGGGTAAAAGCAGGGTAAAGACTCTGCGAGATGCGTAAAGCGCGATTTGTAATAAGTCAAAGTCAAAAGGGTAGACCGCCCAAAAATAATGTAAAGAAATGTAAGATGAGTCGGCTTGCCCATGGATCGCGGTCCATGGAAAGGTATAAATAGAGCAAGGCTCTATGGGTAGAGTAGCTAAGTTTTGTTGGATGATCTTGAGATCTGATATGTGATGGGTTTTTGAGAGAAGCAGTCTGAAAGCGTCAGTAAGTCCAAGTCAAGGGTTTGGGTAGAGGATAGAGGCTCTGCAGCTGTGTGCACAGAGGCCTAGAAGAGTCCGAAGCTGTGTGCTTGGACCCCTGCAGCTGAGTGCACAGTGCGGATTTGGATGTACTGGTGTTAAGTGGAAATAAAGGTAAGTTCACTCTGAAATTCATTTGTGATCTCTGAATTATCGCGAATCTAGCAATTAGTATGGTTAATAAAGCTATTTTGGTCTATGCGCATTGATTATTGAATACTTGTGAATCTGGTTTTAATCTTAATATGCGAACTGAATAAAAGTGATAAATGTTTTCTTAAAGACCACTTTAAAGTAGATCCGAGTTGCAATATTTCATCCTCTAGATGAGATCTGTAGAACTGCGCGAGGTACTCAGGATCAACGCGAATACAGTGCAATGTGAAGCTGCAGAGCGGAGCACGAAACCTCCAAATTGCATCTAGACATCCTAAGGGCGCGGAAACCTGGTTTCAGCACCCTCCCCTGCTACCTTGGGTGAGACCTCAGTCTGCGCTTCGCGGGCTGTTGCCGAAAGGGACGGTACCTGTGGGATTTGCTTGGCTAAATAATTCTTCCGAACTTGGGTCAGGCCCATATAAGCCAACACCCTTATATCCTAATTTTAATTGTTTGTGATACTTTTTAGATGTTTTATTTAAGTTTTGACCGTGGGAAAATATGTCAAAAAATTCAACTCTATGTACACACAGGTTGAATATGGGTAACTTGCGTATACGGCGGCCCTACACGCAACTGTGTGAAAAGGGAACCCACATGTGCGCGAGTAAAAGTTTTACATAAAAATAATGGTTTGAAACATCTTTTTGGACAAGATGACCATCACCTAGAGAGTAAGAGAGCATAGTGCTATAGATAATGAAGTAATGGAGGACCAAAATGCTTTGGATGATTTAAGAGGTTGTGTCTTGCTAAATTTTTTTAAGATGCCAAATATGAAAGCTAACACACGATTGATTGAGTGTTTGATTCATTATTGGAGCATAGAGGATGGTGCCTTCATGATCAATCAGATGCCCCTTAGGATCGATGTTGAAGATATATACTTTATTATCAGTCTTTCCCGAAGGGGAGAGGTGGTGCATTCGACCCACAGGATGAGGGGTAGTCTGACTGTAGAAGAATACATCCACATATATTGTCCCGGTCATCCTGAAAAGATTGGAAGTCAGATTCCAATCAAACAAATAGAGAGCTTGTCATTGAAGATTTTAATTTTTACCATTGCCAGGGTAAATGGCTTAGCTGCTTTAAATCTGGCCTCATGAATATCTATGAGCCTCACAATGGAATGTCTCACCACAATGTTTGATTGGTGCACGCCTCTACTGACCAATATGAAAAACCAACTGACCTCCATTCAGAAGTGTCAGACAAAGAATTTTGGGTATGGCACAATCTTATGCTCGTTCTTCTTCGAGAAATTACCCAAGCTTTCACCCAAGGTATCATTGACTATCAGCAGCCCTAGAGATCCATGAATGGGTAGATGGGCTGACCTAATGAAGCACCTTGGGGGTGGCGATGTGCCCAGGATGACTTTTGACAACGAGGTTTTTGCATGGTGGGATCAATAGCTCATCACAGTCGATGACTACCCCTATGCCAGGATGGATTTATGAGGAGATCCAAATTTAGTGTTACCACAGAATGCAGCATGGGGTGCCATAGGTAACAATTTTTTAATTTTAAGATTTTTTAGGTTTTTTTTTTTTTTGGTTTTTTAATGAACTTAAAAATATTTTTGATGAGACAAGACATTTACAAAATATATTGATCATGTTTCAGATGTGGGACCAGTGAGACCTGGCGGATTTCCCAGACATAGGTGTCACGGGAGAGATGCCGAAGGGGCTGCAGCTGAGGTGGAGAGAATTCTTCATGCAATTCAGAGCAAATTGGTGAGGATGACTCACCAAGTACCCATGATAGCCATCGAGGATCTACTCGAGGAGATGCAGCGTGGCGTGGTAGGAGTACCACGGGACTAGGTGCGGCTATTCTAGCGTGTATCCAATGCTGGTGTTTATTTTTAGGCTACTCATCCTGATCTAGCTAGATAGAGGATTAGATCGTTTTATGATTGGACATGATGATGGGCATAAGCCCAATTTTGTAGGGCATTTTGTCCCAATTTTGTATATTATTTTTTGGACATAAAAACTCTATCTACATACAGGCGATTTTATGATATATACAGATGACACTTTCGAATATTTTTTATGTTTTTTAATTTGATGAATGATTGATATGCCAATCTAATGCTTGATTAGCAATAGAATATGCTAATGAATTTTCTGATCGTCGAATGTGAACATATTTGTTATAAACAAATGATCGTTGCAACAATATCACTCTCAAAAATTGGCGATACAAATAGGGATCTCATACCCAATAAGTTTTATTCAACTGAGATACCACCAGTTGTGAGTCTAAATAAACCACTAACGAATCAATACAAAGAGATATTGCTTTGGATAGAAAATTAATAACAGTATTATATTTGGCAATACTATTCAAAGCAGGATTGATACATACTCCTCTTGAAACCATCAACTGGCCAGATGGATAATAAATCACCCAAGCCACGGAAGTAAGGTTCCGGGTATGCCTACTCGCACCATCAGCGAATCCTAGATATACTGATTCATCCATCAATACCTGCCAAAGTAGATAAAAAATATCGACATCACTAAAACTGCTAGATAGATATGTACAAACATACAATATATATAAACAAGTAAGTGCTCGTCCGAAGCCTAAGAAAAGTACTTCTTAAGGTAGAGCCCATTTCTGGGCTCTGCTAACTTGTTTCCTTCAAAGTCAATTAATTCATAAACCCCCTTTTTCAAAATGTGCTTGACTATAAAAGGACCGTACCACATAGATTTGAACTTGCCTGCCCCCAGGGCATCTTTGTCTTGATCGTAAACCAGGACAAGGTCGCCTTTAGAAAAATCCCGAGGATGGATAGCTTTATCGTACTGAGTTTTTATCCTTTTCTTATGGGCTTCATTTATTATGGCGACATCTCGACGCTGCTCATCAATATGCTGTAGATGAACGAGGTGTTCCTCGAGACTAGAAGTCTCTGGAAGAAGTTCTACAGCTAACTTAAGAGAAGAAATTTCACATTCGATAGGGAAGAAAGATTCCAACCCGTAAACTAGTTGAAAAGGAATAAAACCAGTGGCAGTTTTAACTAACATTTGGTATGCCCATAGTGTCAGATACAACATGATGTGCCAATTAGATCGAGCTTTCCCAATCGTCCTTTGCAGGATTATTTTAAGGGACTTATTCATAGCTTCAACCTTCCCATTGGTTTGAGGATAATATGGAGATGAATTCTCCTGCTGGAAGCCCAACTTGAGAGCCAATTCGAACATCAGTTGATTTTGAAAATGACTACCATGGTTAGTGACAATCTCTTTAGAGATACCAAATCGTGAAATAACTTGATTGAAGAGAAACAAGGCCATTGTTTCACTGTCGTTTTTGAAAGTAGACATGGCCTCAGCCCACTTTGTAAAGTAGTCTACGACCACAATGATGTACTTGTGATTCCCTTCCGAAGGCGGATTACAAGTAGTAAAATAAATACCCCACTTTGTGAAAGGACTGACAATGATAATAGGGAAAAGCAGAGTTGGATGTGTGCTCATTTTCTGAGTATAGACTTGACAAGGATGGCATATTTTGACCACTTCAATACAACCTTTGAAAATTGAAGGCCAAAAGTAGCTTGCTCACAAAGTTAAACAACGGCAAGCTCCACTGTGGCAATCATTAAGAATTGACTCAGCTTCCTCCAAAGTTAAACAACGCCTAAGGATTGAATCAACCGCGTGACGATATAATGTGTCACCTATAATAACATAATTCTTAGCGAGGTGATGCAACTTTCTATGCTCATCTTTGGAGAAAGCGAGTGGAAACTTTGAAGTCTGGAGACATATAATGATATCTCCATACCAAGGATCTTGTGAAGAAATGAGGAATAAATGTTCATCGGGAAACTTTTCCTCATAAATAACTGCTTCTTCACAAGGCAGCTCTGATATCAACTCTACAAATACTAAAGATTTCTTAGATTTAGCCGACATGAATTATAGATCGAATTCTTGCAAAATAAAAATCCATCTATTGCATTTGCCCCCAATCACTCACCTACTGAGAACAAACTGAAATGGATTGACGGATAATAATAAAATGTTTTTTGAAGCAGAATGTAATGCCGAAGTCGTTGGATAGCACGGATAGTTGCCCAAGCCAATTTCTCGATGGGAGAATAGCGTAGTTCGGGACCTACCAAGCCTCGACTTAAGTAGTAGATTACATGCTCACATAAAGCATCATCTTCCTGAACTAGAACCATACCAATGGTCGATTCTATAGTAGTGAGATACAAAAAAAAACGTAAACTTTGAAATGAGAACTATAAACTCAAAACGGGAACTCTGGCGAAAAAACCCCAAAAAAAATAAAAAACAGTGCTAAAAACGAAAAGTGTGTATACTGGAACGATAGTTTTTTTTTTAGGGGCAATTTTGAACATGTTTTAAAAATGGCAGTGAAAATGAAATTTTTGTGCAAAAAATACATTGAAAACGAAAAAGTGGTGATACTAGAACGATGATTTTTTTTAAGGGTCAGTTTTCAATATTTTTAAAAAATGCTAGTAAAAACGATTTTTATGTGCCAAAAAAAGTTGTTTATGAGGAAAAAAACACTAATGTTTTTGGTAGAATAACATTTTTCTTTCCTAAGTATAAATTCAATATGTTTTCAACCATAACATGCTAGATACAAAAGAAATTGGAATTTTTTTAACCATAAAATTAAAAAACCATGACATTATGAACAAATTACATGACTAAATGAATTCAAATGTCAGTATTTGTATATTGAATGAAACATGCATTATATATCTAATTTAATGATGCATTGTATATATTCTAAACAATAAAAATTATCATAATTAAGACATATAATCCAACAACATAAACATGACTCATAACTTCTGATTTAACACCATATGGAAATCAAGAATTTTATTTCAAGATATGATGCAAACATTAGTTATATAAAATATCTTAAACAATTATTCAAAATCACTCATATTTTCTTGCACACCATCAGAATTCACATCTTCAGATGAGTGACTGGATGCTAATGAAGATGTTCCATATTCTTCTCTTTCATCAACTAGTGCCCCATCTGTTGGGTCCCTATAATACTAGTGGTTACCCCATTACTATTGTAGTTGCATCCCTTATTAATATTGTTGTGCCCTTATTATCCCCATATTGTTATTACTGTGCCCCATAGAATCCCTCTATTGTTATTTTTGTGGTTTTATATTATTGTTGTTAGGTCGGCTGGGTTATATTGTGACTCCTTAGACTCCTATATATAGAAAGGAGGTTTTGTCATTTGAATCATCCAAGAATTGTTCATTTATGTAATGTAAAAGAGGTTTCCCCTTCGAAGAGGCTGAATTCTAAGGCATTGATATATCTTTTCTATCTTTTTTTGAGCTGGTTTCATAAGATTTGGTATGAGAGCTTTGGATTCTAGGGTTTCGCTACTCCAAATAGGTGATTGTGGAATTTTCATTATAACTTTTTTTCTACGATGTTTCAAAAGCTAAAAAAAAACCCCTTTGAGAAGAAATTGCACTGAACCTCGAGTCCGAATGTCATAGTTTTTCGCACTATATTGCAGAGATATGATCTAAGGAAGTTGGTCTTTTTGTAGACTCCTGAATTACTTTCCAAACAGGTGACCTGGGGAAAATCGTCATAACTTTCTCTCTTAGCATCAGATTGAAATTTCGTAAGAAGGTACAGAAAGAGGACAGACTATAGTTTCTTGTATATATTTTTTAGAGAAAAAGGTCGAAACAGTGACTCGTGGCACATCGTACAAGTTCGCTCTGCTGAACTAGTCTATAATTAGGTCACTGTGGGAGGTTTGGCATAACTCTTCCTTGGAGAATCCAATTTGGATCAGACTGGTGGCATTGGAAAGAGGACATAAAAGGCTACTGCAGGTCACAATTTCAGAATTGGATGATCTGAAATTACAGAGATACATCAGAGGCAATATCAATCTCCTACAAAGTGAAAAAAGGTGTGTAGATTTTTTAAATTTTTTGTTAAGCTTGGTTTGAAAAGTTATTTTGAAGAATTCAAAGGGCATAGTAGAGCATTATTATCGGTAACTGATGCCCTAAGGAAAGAAAATGCAAACACCTAGTAAGAAACCTGAAAGCACTAGCATGACTCATGAAGAAGAGGAAGAAATGCTACATGATATATCAAAATTACAAGACCAAGTGCAACAAATGCCACTCTCACAAAAGCTAACAGAAGCTAAGATAAATGGCATGGAAGCTAAGATGAATGGCATGGAAGCTAAGATGGACAACTTGAAGATAGATTTGAACACAAATTTGAAGATAGGCATGGCAGATTTGAAGACAGATTTGACAAATTTTCTACAAGAAATACTTACTAATGGTGAAAAGGTAGTAAAGGAAACTCATGATGCGAACAAAAGAAATGTTAATCATGATTTCTTAGACTCTAATGTTGGACCGAAGACCCACCATATTCCAAAAATCGATATGAGGAAGTTTGATGGCAAGGATCTCGCAACATGGATATTACAGATGGAGCAATTTTTCAATCTCAATAATGTGCAAAACACACAAAAGGTACGTATGGAAACTTTATATTTGGAACCAAATCAGTTTGTATGGTTCAATGGCTTTTCTCTCGTAAACAATTTATCACTTGGGCAATTTTTACGGAAGAATTGATAGCACATTATGAGGATACAAAAAGCAACACTTTTTTTAGCCAATTGATAAGTCTCAAACAAAAGGCTTCAATAATGGAGCACATTGAGGAGTTCCAAAAATTGAACATAAGGGTAAAAAATATTCCAGAGGAGCATAGGATTGATGTGTTCATAGGGACTTTAAAGGATAATATCCAACATGACGATTGCCTTTGGGAACCTTATTCATTAGAGAAGGCATTGAGGTTAGCAAGAAAAATGGAAAGCAAAATTATGGCAACCAGGAAGCATACCACTGACAACTATAAAGATGGAAGTGTGGTTGCTCCTAGTCCTCCACAACCTATAAGGTTGACGCCACAACAATTCGAAGAAAAAGAGCAAAAGAGCTTTGTTACAGTTGTGATAGCAAATACACTAAAGGTGATAAGTGTGTTGAGAAGAAATTATTCTACATAGATTGCGAAGAGGAAGAATAAAAGGAGCAAGAAAGGTCAAAAGAAAAGGATATAATCCAGGAACAAAGCCTAGATAAAGAAGAAATGAATCCAACCATATCTTGTAATGCATTGGCGGGAATTACCACACATCAAACCATCAAGATAGAAGGACAAATCAAGAAGAAAAAGGTAATAGTGTTGACTGATTCAGGAAGTACCCACAATTTTATTCATTGTAAGGTAGCAAAAGAATTGAATTTCTTCTTATATCCAGCA